>APFE031477800.1:0-13727 GCA_000404065.3 Pinus taeda | reverse complement strand
CAAACCATTACCCGAAGGTTGTGGATGATAGACCTCTCATATTGGCACCTCATAAGGACGACCTATTTCTGACAGGTGTAGACCCTCTCATTTGCAAAAGTAAGAGGGAGTTGGATTCTGAATGTGGAATGATAAACTGCAAGCCTGTGACTACCTCAAGGATATTAACTTTAAGAAGTTATATGGTAGTGATGTCGGACCAGATTTGGGAAATGCCTCTGAGTTTTATGAACTTAGTCACGTTGATGTTCTTTGTGAACTCTGGACATATGTTTTGAAGTTAGCATGGTGATCTCATATTTGGTTGAGCCTCACTTGATTGGTGCCAAGAATCCTTTGAGATATCTTCGGGGCATAATCTCTCATGGATTGAGATACACTGCTGGAAATATGAAAATTGCATGATTATTCGAACGCTGACTGGGCAGGCAGTGTGGAGGATCACTAGAGCACTTCTCAGTGCTGGTTCTCTTTGGATTTTGCTTCGATATCATGGATGAGCAGGAAGCAGAAATCGGTTGTTATAAGTACTGCCGAGACCGGATACATAACTACGAGTATGACCTCGTATGAATTTGCCTGGTTGTGGAAACTCTTCAGTGAGTACACATGATGAATACCACTGTGATTCTCTATGACAACCAGAGGTGGGATTCGATTATTGAGGAATCCCGTATTCAATGATTGCTCTAGCAGATAGACATCAGATACTGCCTTGTCTGGGATATGGTAAGTCGATGAGCAAGGAGGCTTCATCGCACTGAGATGATGTACAGGTCGCTACACTTTGTTAGAGCCCCGGGGAAAGATCAAATTTGTGATTTTCCCGAACGACTTGTAGTCGTCGAGAGATCCTTGTAAAAGGGTCCTGCATGTTGCATACATTGAGCTCTGGGAGCTCTGGGGGCTTGCGGTTCTTAGTGGAGCAGTATACGACCATAGGGTGACTCACCCTCCCCTAGTGGTGCGCACTGGGACAGGATGATTCGCTCTCCTGTGGACAGGATGATTTGCTCGCCTGTGGACAGGATGATTCGCTCTCCTGTGGGATTCGCTCTCTTGTGGGACAGAATGATTCGCTCTCCTGTGGACAGGATGATTTGCTCTCCTGTGAACAAGATGATTCGCTCTCTTGTGGGACAGGATGATTCGCTTTCTTGTGGGACAGGATGATTCGCTCTCCTGTGTAGCAGGATGATTAATTCTCTTGTGAGGTCTGGATGATGTGTTCTCCATGAAGATTGTGTAGCAGGATGATTAATTCTCTTGTGAGGTCTGGATGATGTGTTCACCATGACGATTGTGTAGCAGGATGATTAATTCTCCTATGAGGTCTGGATGATGTGTTCTCCATGACGATTGTGTAGCAGGATGATTAGTTCTCCTGTGAGGCCTGGATGATGTGTTCTCCATGGCAATTGTGTAGCAGGATGATTAGTTCTCTTGTGAGGACAGGATTGATTAAGTTCTTCTATCGAGGCATCCTACCCATGCAGTCTGGGACTCATGTGAAGTACCTCTCATCTGATCAATGAGCAGGGAAATGAGGATATGGACCATAGTAGTACCAATGGACGCATCGCTGTATCTACTGTACTCCCTATGCTAGGATGACCTTCATTGTTCTAGGATCAATGATAGTGGTCTTGGACCAGTGGTAGGAGTTGTACCCACTATGACATTGAATTCGGGTCGGTTGAGGACTGGTCTAGAACCAGTGGTACAATACTCTGAGACTGACTTCGAGTCAGTAGAGTACTAGTTTGGGACTAGTGGTAGGAGTTGTACCTATTATGACACTGACTTCGGGTCGGTTGAGGACTAGTCTGGGACCAGTGGTACACACTTTGAGACTGACTTTGGGTCAATGGAGAATGGTATGACACATTCTCGATCAATTCTTCTTCTTCATGGTTTAGTAGAGCTAAGTTGAGCAGAGCAGAGCCAACAAAGCTGAGCTGAGCAGAGCAGAGCAAAGCTGAGCAGAGCCGAGTAGAGCCAGCAGAGCCAATAGAGCTGAGCTAAGCAGAGCAGAGCCAACAGAGCAGAGCAGAGCCAACAGAGCTGAGCAGAGCCAGCAGAGTTGAGCAGAGCAGAACAGAGCCAGCAGAACCCGCAGAGCAGAGTAGAGCCAACAGAGTAGAGTAGAGCCAGCAGAGCTGAGCAGAGCAGTGCAGGGCACTGATGGTAGATATAGTACAATTGGACATATGGATCAGCGGATGGAGTTCTCGCTAGTTGAGAGGGAGTGTTAAAATTGGAAACTAGGGACAAACTCCATGTGGGTCATATTATTTATGGCAGCGGATATTTTTATTGGATCCCTCTCATTGAGAGGTGTAGGATTGATTTAAAGATCATCTGATTCCGATAAGTATTTATGAAGTTATGAATTTATTTATGTTATGGACAAATTGTTAAGTCGGCCAGCAACTTATGTAGGCTCAGAAGTCCAATAGACGTGTCTATTCATCATCCATGTTTTAGTATAAATTGGTGAGGACTTGAAGTCATTTTAGACATGTATTCTTGAGGTGATCTCCTCTCCACGTCTTGGGTTTTTGGAGAAGGAGAGAACTAAAGAATATGCTGGCCTAGAAGGAGCCCTAGCTACAATATGATGCCCTAATCTATAAGCAGACATAAAAGACCTTATATGCAGGCAGTGGAAATATATATATATATATACGCTGAAATGCCCAACAATATATGTATGCACAGGAGGGAGACCTTACACATTTGATAGATGGAGATATTATGCAGTTAATAGATGGAGACATTACGCAGTTACTAGAGGGAGACCTTATGGAGTAAATAGAGATATATACACACAACATTCAAGGGATACATACGCAGCGATATATAAATATGCACAATATGGACTCCTTCACGCAGAAACGAAGACACTCACTCCTTACACGCAATGCAGATCTTGAGGACTCCTTCATGCTGATTTCAAGAGTGATGAAGGAACTAAAAATATGCATTACAGTGGGCTATGGCAGTCTCGGCATGAAGCAGCTGCAGTAAGGGTTGACTGCACCTGAGGTTTAGGTGCAGTCACAACCTCGATACATGGAGTAGTGAGCAAATCACTGTATGATGTCACCGCAGCAAGTCAAAAGTGATAACAGTTATAGAGAAAGTAACACTCTCCTCCTCGGTGGTATTCATATCCATGAATAGGATCATGACAATGTATTCTTGTGGCAAAGAGGAGCTATGAAATCCTACAGCATGATGTATGGGTAGCATGATGTATGAAATCATGGGCAGCATAATGAGCAGCATGATGATATGAGCATGGGCAGCATGATGCATGATGATATGAGCATGGGCAGCATAATGATGCATGATGATTTGAGCATGGGTAGCATGATGATGAATGCGATCATGAGCATGGGCAGCTTGATGATGAATCTGACCATGGAAGATGCAGCATGATGAGTAGCATGAAGATGGGAGCAGCTCAGTCATCAAGGTTCAACACATGTGATAGTACAATAAGGTGTCACACGGTAATGTGCAACAAATAGACGAGATGCAACACTATGGTAGGTGAACGAGTCACCTTAGAGAATCAGTTGAAGCAATATGTCTTCAACTGATCTCACGCCGATATCAAAAGTCAAAGTGATTGACTTCTATTGTAAATGTACTATCTCTCTCACTTTCTCTGCTGAACTTTGAAGAACATAAAAGAAGAATTGATCAAGGGTTTCCCCACATTGTGGCGTTTGTCCCTGGCTGGCGCCACATCTTGTGTCCTCTTGTCTTGGCTTGTGTTCTGCGATTTATATTTATGTTCTATTTGCAGTTAATGCTGATGTGATTGCTAACTGTGAAAATTTAAATAAATTGCTCTAGCATAGAACATACCTAAAATTAACAAAGTAACAACAAAACCACGAAGCATAAACTGCAACTTAAAATGGACAAGAAATATATGCAGAATCCTCAACCTTATGTTATTAAAAATAAAGAGTACATAGAAAGATGGAAATGGCTGAGAGTATGGCCACTAAAGAAACCTACTCCAATACTGCATTTGGCCACCAAAACTCAGCTGACCAATCAATATGCGGCAACCTGTGAACCCTGAATGGATCCACCAAGGGAAGAGATGGGTGCTCGCCCACTCTCACTGAATCACCTGAGGGTTTCCGTCCTCGGGCTACTGATGAAGTAGAGAATTGGGTTCTCAAAACCTCACCACAAAGACAATACCCAAATCCAAGAAGTGACCAAATGATCTCCTCTTCCTCTTTTATAGATCTGATGGATAGATCTCCAAGCCTCTAGAAGCATCTTATTTTATTATTATTCTAGAAACTCCTCCATTGACTTTATCTTAAGTGACCTTTAATTTTATAATATTTCACTTAAGTCACTTTTGGCCCTTTTTCTCAAATTAATTATTTTTACTTAATTAAATGACTAATTAAAGTCATTTTTAACTAAGGAAAATGGGAAATTGCCCACCATACTCTCTTCGGCCACTAGAAGTCTCTTCTCAGCATCCCATCCTGTAGATCTTCTCGTTTCGGTTCCAAAGAGTTATTACACTGAGGTGTTGCATCAATTAATCTCCCCAGAATGCCTCCTCGAGCATAACTAATTAAGTTATGCCCAATAATAACGCTGATTTTTGAAAATTGTCAGAATGCGACAAAACGAAAGGCAAATTGTGTGGATGATGGAATATGCCAAGAGAATGCCATCAAATCCCATAAAAACTATTCAAAACTCCATAGAGACCCCTGATGACATAAACTTGTTCCACTGACCTGGCCATCCCTTGCCATGGAAATCCACCATGGTTGTACTATGAAGAAGAATAAATATGAGGACATAACAGTCCTTCCACCCCAAGATTGCTTGCCCTTAAGCAATCCAAATCTTTGGACCAATTTGGTGGCCCGATCCAATGCCCGGATCTTGTATGAACCACTGGGTGATGCTCTGCTCTTGTGTCGACCCATCATGAACGAACCCCCAATGCCTGAATCCCAGACCAATCTCTGACTGAACCTGTTATGAACGAATCCTCTTGGATCCCAATGCCACCAGGAACAAATATCAAGGCTCCATGGTTCTTGCTGTGCAATAACTCCAACCATGAATGCTGCTCCATCCACTGCGTACCAACTCATCACCTCTCTCCATTCCAACCCTTGGCATAGGCCACGGTCAATCTCATCATGCTGATGTCGTGCTGAAATACTAATGAGTGGGTAGCCTATATCCTGCTGCCAACTGAAGCATGTGATATCCCTTACCTCTGAGAGTTCCTGCAATACAATGCTCCTGTTTAAAAATGATACTCCATCAAAAGGATACCAGCTCATGATCTCTCGCCAATCCAATGCATGGACACCTATGCAAGGGATACGTCTGCTATGCTGAAATTAGTCCATGGTCAATCAAAACATGTTTGAGAAATTATGCCTTCCTCCCTCTAATGGGAAGAAGTGGGTACATTGTGTTGCAAGCCCTATCTATATACTCCTGGAGAGGGCTGCTCCCTGAAAGTCCTGCAGCTCTACCAACTGCCTGTGCATCTACCTGGACCTCATTAGTGGGTCGGTCCAAAGATGGATGCACCTCCATCTCCAACAACTCCTGCCGTCTACTAGCCTCCTGCAAGACTACCCCGTCAATCTCCAACATCTACTGAGAACAAGTGTCTACAAATACTACCTCCCTAGAGTTTGCCTGCACATCTGTTTGCTCCACTCTAATGGCTGGCCCCAAGGGTGTCTGCTCATCCTCCATCATGGACTCAACATGAGTCACTAGCTGACTCTCCAAGACTGGCCCATCTCGCACACTATGTGTGTCATCTGTCTCATGCTCCTCTATGTGCTCCCTATGCTGAATCATCTGTCGCTCATCTGCTCCTGGATCTCCTTCCCTCATGGGAACAATCAACTACTCATCATACTCCTCTACCACACATGGATGCACATCTGGGCCACTGACATCAACTCCACATGATTGCTCGTGGTCCCCAGAGGTATCATCGTATGAAACCATGGACTTGTCCAAAGAAGAGTCCTCACCCTAAAAGTCAGAAGGAATCTCTTCCTGCTCTACCTCTGTCATCTCTCCAGCGTCACTCAAGCATGAGTGGTTAGGTTCCTAAGGTCCCTTGCAGACAAAGCAAAGTCCCTTCCTCCTCATCTCATTCTTGCTACGTGATCCCCCAATCTTGAGCTGCTCCTCCTTGGTCAACTCTCTCCTGAACAGCTCAATGTTTTTCTCAACCAACCTCTTGGCTTGTTCATAGCAGCAGGTGAGACCAACTGTTCTCTCCTCCAAACGGACAACAATCGAGATTGCAACTCCCGACAAATGGCATCACAACCTCTGATACATGATGACAGGATGGAATGCATGTGTGCTATCACTGTGTCAGGATGATGTTTCCTAATGATGAAGAAGCATTGGAACATCTGCAAGATCAAACCATCACACTCTAGATCTAACATGATTTCATATATCCTAGTTATGGCCATAATTTTTAGAACCTAAAGCTTCTTCCCAAATGTAGGACTTGTACTGTTTTCCAAGCCCTGAAAAGTCTCTACTACCAGCTTGAAAACTCTCCTCATAACTTCATCATTGAAAGGAGGTATAGGTGCAGTAGGTTTCATGATGCGATTGAGACAAGATGCAACTGGAAGTCTAACCCCTTCACAAGGTTCCTCCAAGAACTTATGTTGTATGAGAGAAAGCATAGCTGGTTTTAGAGCCCAAATTAGTCTGTTCCCTTCTAATTGGCTCACTTTGGAAAGGAGGGCATCAAGTTCATCATGTTTGAGGAGGACTTTCCATGTGACCCTCATGTGCTTCAAATCTATCCCAAGAGCAAAAATCTTGTGTCCTATTTCTTGCCCCTTCTGCACATCCTTTTTTTGTTCTCTTTGAAGAATGGCATAGACCCCCTTTGGAAAGGGTCTGATGTTTGCTGCTGCTAGTTTATTAAGGGAGTTTAGGAAGGTTTGATCCATGTTTAGTCTAATGATGAGAAGTACATCAATCTGTTTTGACTGACATTCTCTCAACATGCAATGATGGCAGCTCAAGTCTCTGACTCATACAAGCAGGACTTATAGCTCTTCATGAGTAAGTGACTAATACATGCTCAACAATACAATGGTTATGACAAAACTACAACAATATAATTTGGTCCTCTCAAACATCCATAATGACTCAACCTTGACAGACCCCCTAACAAAGACAACAATATTGTTTCTTCCCTCGTTGCACAGATATATGTATTTGGTTCTCCATGGTTTAGTTCAACGGGGAAAATATATCAGGCTGTATTCTACAAGACTTTGACTGACAGCGATATGACCAACAGACTTAAACATTTCATGTGCAACTCAATAATATGCTCATCATGCCCCAACATACAAACAAGCTACTCAAACCCTATATAACTCAAAACATTGGCCCAAACGTATACACTGTCACTCAACAATGTCAAGACTCAACCACCCTCCTATCAAACCCTTGATCGATAGATCTAGATTCTATAGTCAACACAACTCATTACAGGGCTTTTAATAAATTCTGTCGGACAAGCTACATATACAAACTCAGAATTTACACCATTGTCTCAAAGTGACATGGGGCATTTGCTTGATTGAATACAAGAAACTTATAGAAGAATAACACCTAGTATATATGCCGCCCCAGAGAGTTTCCACAGTCATCTTCAGCAAAACGAACTTCAGCAACCAGCTCTGGATAGTCCCAAGCTTGGATATTTGTTGACAAAGCTCTCAACGACACTGTTTGCGTGGACCATCTCTGTCATAATTCCGCATCCTTCAGCTGATAGGAAATAAATTAATGCTGATGAAAGATGAAGCTCGTCCCTCTTCCGTCAGTGCAACTTGGCCATTTGTGTATGAAATCTCGACGTATATGCTAACATCCCCACAATGTAATGCTCCAGTTACAATCTCTCATCCCTTCACTCTTCATGCATGTAGATACCAAAACGTACTCCAAAGTCTGCCTCTTACCCAACACATTTTAGGCTTATCGCATTAGGCATTTGATCGTATTTTGCTTCAGGACAACCCACGCCATATACTTCATTCCAATCTTTGGCACACATTAGTTACAAGACATTGCATCAATCGCCCCAGCCAGTCTCAATGATCGATCAGTGAAACTGATCTCCAAAAAGTTTGTTGCAGGACTATCACAAAGTTGAATTTCAAGTGTCTAGACCCTTAGAGCCGATGTATTCCTCTGATCACTGATTCAAATAGTGCATCTTTACCACGATGATGGTGAAGCAAACAAAGTTCCTTCTATAAATTAATTACTCCAAAACACTTGGAATATCAAGATATCCATGAGGATAAAAATATTATATATTAAATATATGAATAAGAATGAGAGGCTGACATATATACCAAGCAAGTGTCTCTTCATGAAGAATCATGTCCTATTAGACATGCCTCTTCAACCTAATTACTAGCTTAACTAACAATAATTTATGATTATTGTCTTTTACATTATATTTATATTATTTATATATTTTATTCGTTACATTGCCTTCTTCCTCAAAAAGCTTTGTCTTCAAAGCTTGTCGATGAAAAAGGCTTGATCTCTTTTTTGGCTTTGAACGTCTTTCTCTCTTGGAATAGTCATCCTCGTTGATACAAGTTGATATGATCTTCTTAGTGACAAACAAAATTGTCGCACTAAGAAGGGATCAGACCATCCCAGATTAATCTTCTATATAGTACTCTGATCACTGGAATTTTGTAACGACTTGTTAGCATAAGATTGGATTGATTTTACGTCATTATTCTCATAAACATCAATTTGTTGTTTCTGGTCTGAATGGTCCCGATACGTAGCATGGTTGAGTTGTCTACTCTCATGATTCGAATGTCAATATGGAACTTTTCTAGTTTGATTTCTCCTCACTGGGCATGTGCCAATTTTTATATTTTCTTCTGGCAAAGATGTTGTTGAGATGGTTATGGAACATTCACTTGGGATGTTCATTGTCTAAATTGCAACATCTACATGTGTCGTTTCTTCAACTGACTTGTCTTCTTGAGTTGTCATATTCACAGGATCAGTATTCATTCCTTTATTTTCAACTTGAACGGTTGCGACTAGAGATTTTGATACTTCTACTTGAGTGACTTGTTCCAACTTATCTTTTAATGCTTTCTTATCCTCTTTAAGTTTCTTAGTTTGATTGAGCAGACTTTGATTATGGTTTCTCAGATGTAAAAGTTCTTTTGTTTTTGATTCATCAATCTGATTTTTAGTGTTTTGAATTTTAAGTTTTTCATCTTTTAGATCTCTGATTTGTTTTAATAAATTTTTATTAAGGTTCTTGAAACGTAAATTTTCCATTTCTTGTTCTGATAAATGCTGCTTGAGTTCTTTCTTTGAGACTTTAGTCTTCTTCACTTGTGCCAGTAATTTTTCGACATGGTCCTTGGGACGAGAAATTTCTTCGTCCTTTTCCATTATTTCTTTGTAATGTATATCCACAAGATTTTTATCTTCGCATTCTAACACTTCCTTGCTTTGTTGAATTTTGGCTATTTTGTCATTCTCTTGATCTTTTAGCTGCACTTTCTCGGTACACTGGATAACATCATTCTGTGGAAGTGATGATGGATGTAGAGAATCGAAGAAGGAATCCATTCTCATTCTCTTCTCAATCTGTCGCTCAATTATTGTAATTAATTGTTTTATATCTCTTGTGATTGATTGTCTTTGTTCCTTACTCATGGATTCCATATTTTTTCTTTTTCTTCACTTCTTTTATCTTCTTTTTTTTTTTCAACAATTTATTTATTTTTAATTTTTATATGATATATTCTCTCTCCTTTTTTTTTACTCCTTTATATAATTCTTTTTTTTGTTGTATATATTCTTTTATTTATAAAATATATTTCCACTTCTCTCTTATAAAATCTATTATATATATAATATATATATATGTAATATATATATATATATATATATATATATATTTTTGAAATATTCTCTCTCTTCTTCTCTTTTTTTGTTCACTCTTTTAATAAATTTTCTTTATAATAATTATTTTTTTTAATATAATAATTATAAATTATATATAGTATATATTTTTAATTTATATTATTATAAAATAAATTATATAAAATTTATATATACTTTTTTTGTTCCGCTTTTCCTTTATATGTAACTATATATAAGGCTTATATAGTACCCCTTTTTATAATTATAATAATATATTTTTTTCTCAGAAAATTTGGATGAGACGTGGCTCTTGGTACGGTCACAATCTTTACATTCGAACGATCAAAATTATTTAGATCACACCTTTTTTCTCCAATGTTATCAAAATATCTTTTACTTTTAAAATACCATGGGTTGTTTCTAAAACCTCGGTTAATGTTCTCCGCGTAAAATGTAAAACTTACCACTGGTTTCTAAAACCACGGGCTTCTCCACGTAAAAAGTCTTAAATATACTTGAAAAGGTTCCCACTTATCTTTATTATGCACTTTTTATCAATAATGTAAAACCCTATATATATATATATATATTTTTTTTTTTTTCACTTTTTTTGTTTTGTTTGTTCAAAATATAATTATTTCCTTTCCTCTTTTTTTTTATATACCCCTCTTCTTTTCTTTATTATTTTTTTATTTTTATTTTTTTTAAATAGTAGCAAATGGCCAAAGACCTAAACGATGGAGAATCTCCCAATGTGTGGCGAAACGCTTCAATTATGACAGCAACAAGGTTGATGATAGGTTGATAGCCAAAGCCCTGGTGATCAGCGAAACGTGGCTCTGATACCAAATGAAGCAAACAAAATTCCTTCTATAAATTAATTACTCCAAAAGACTTGGAATATCCAGATATCCATGAGGAAAAAAATATTATATATTAAATATATGAATAAGAACGAGAATGATTTACAAATGAGAACGAGAGGCTTGCTTATATACCAAGCAAGTGTCTCTTCATGAAGAGTCATGTCCTATTAGACATGCCTCTTCAACTTAATTACTAGCTTAACTAACTATTATTTATGATTATTATCTTTTACATTATATTTATATTATTTATATATTTTATTCATTACAGAAGGCGACTCGTACCCATGTGACGCGAGCTCAGCTCCTAGTCAGCGAGGAAGATTCGAATTTGACTTTTGGCACCGATCCCTTGTCAGTCCAGTCACAATGGATTGACCCCCTATATATTTTGACTCATCCAGTTGAAAACCCACGACGATTGTCCTATTGGTTAATAAAAATTTGGTTGGCACCCACAGTTCTGCAAATAGTTGCTTACTGGGCGTTCATTACATTCCCTTGACCTCATGGAACGGTCCCGACACCAGGTCGATTTCACAATTATTTGGCACGATTCGGTTACCAAATAAGCTCAATGAACTCTCGCGACACATTTGGACATGGGACCTCTTCGATTGTGTTATGATTGCAGGTTCTATGATCTTCCGCTTGGATAACTGTATGCCTAGCGTGGGTTGGTAAATCCACCGTTTCCGTGCACCCATTTGCAATAGAGAATGCATAGTGTCTGCCGAAAGTGACCAATTGGCCGCTGGATTGATGTGCAGGAATCGGTGACGCGATGGTCTTTATTTGGCCTCTATTTTGGACGGGCTTGGTGCAGGAGAATGCGTTGATTTGGTCTTGGGTTCTCGTGGCTAGTAATCTCAAATTCAAAATTCAATTGGCTCGGTCAACTGATTGATTCGGCCCTCATAAAATTACACTTCAACCCTTTAATCGTTGTTTTGAAAGATGTTGATCTTGACCTCTAAATTTAGGAACTTAGACTGCAAATTAAAGGATCAATTCTCCTTCGTAAACTCGTCCTAGTCATATGTGGAATTGATTTGCTTGCACCCAATCCGATCTGGATGAATAGATGGATCTCCGAATGATGTATTGGAAAATATAAATGAAACCCTTCAAACCTTTGGAAGAAATTCATGCCACCTATCCTCTCTTGTTCGATCTCTAGAATGAGAAATTTTGAACTTTTGTCTCAAAATGGAGACATCCTCGGACAAAACAATATTAGCTTCAACCCTTTAAAAATTAATCCCACAAACTTAGCTCAAAATTCATTCTTTAAATAAACCTGAAACCCTTGAACCATAATAGCGGCAACTAAAATTGAAAACCCACAGGTTGAGCCAAGATCAAGGCTCTGGTACCACTGTAATTTCCCCAATGGAACAATTTGAGTTTTTCTTAAAATTTGTAGAAAATAACTTCAGAAATTTAAGCTGTCAATACCATAAACAATGTGCACAAATTTTCACCGTGAAATTAACAACAAAACCACGAAGCATAAACTACAACTTAAAATGGACAAGAAATATATGTAGAATCCTTAGCCTTGTAGGAATTTACAGGGTAAGTTTCTCAGATAGAACACGAAACGACACCGCTTACAAACAGATCACAGATCGATACACCAGTGTTCTTGACGTGTTTAAAACCCTCAAAGAGGGAAATAGTGCACGGCTTGAGCCAACGCGACCACTTAAGGCAATTTATTAATAAAAAAAATAAAATTTACATAAGCTTCTCTCATGAACAGTCACCCTACAAATGACCCTCCATGCACTCTAAATAGAGATCATGGACCAATCGGGTGTTAAGCCACGGATCAAGTGTCGGTAATATCGAGGAGAGAATGAATCGTCGGATCACTTCATGTCTAGAACATATTGTGATTGTCGGATTGTAAGTTACAAATGTACATATTAAAGAAACACACTTTACCTAACTCTACACTAGACCAAGTTATACTTAACTATTTCCTATGTGTCGGAATATCCTAACATTCCCCTTAAGAACAACTTGGGATAGCATTGAAGGATGTACAAATATGACATAATAGGAGAAGGAAGGAGGCATTAGAGACTATCCCCCCTTAGTGACTTGAACTCCAACCATAAATCAAAGTTTAGTAAACTTCGCCTTTGTGAGAGCCTTTGTAAAGATGTCTGCAACTTGATCATTGGTTGAACAATATTGCACTTCAAGAACATGGTCATGAATGAGTTTTCCGATGAAGTGCATGTGTAGTTCAATGTGTTTGTTGCGCTGATGTTGAACTTGATCTTTTCATAGTTGAATGGCACTTTGATTATCACACCAAAGTGTAGTCAGATGTTGCTCCTGAAAGCCAAACCCTGACAGGATCTGACGAAGCCACAAGGTTTCCTTACTAGCTTCTACGGTGCCACGATACTCTGCTTCTACTGAAGAAAGAGAAATGGCACTTTGTTTCTTGCAAGCCCATGTAATAGGTCTAGAACCAAGAGTGAAGACATAACCTGTAGTAGACTTCCGATCATCAGGGTCACCAGCCCAATCCGATCAGTGAAACCAACCAATAGAGGAGATGCTTCTGCACTGTAATGAATCCCAAATTGAACTGTGCCTCGAACATAATGAAGTATTCTTTTAGCTGCTTTCCAATGATTTTGATGTGGTTTGCATAAATTGAGCAATAAAAGGCACGACAAAGGAAAGGTCAGGACGGGTATGGTCAGTACAAAAGTTTTCCTACAAGCCTGACGGTATGAGGTAGCATCAACTTCAGGGGAAGTAACAAGTGACGAAAGTTTGGCTCCAGACTGAAAGGGAGAAAAGGCTGGCTTATAGTCTTCCATGTGAAAGTGGGCTTAGAAGATC
>APFE031477786.1:20785-57423 GCA_000404065.3 Pinus taeda | reverse complement strand
TACATTTTTCAATAAATTGTAGAATAAAATAATGAAGGTAAATAAATCTAACAAACTTTTTGGAGGGAAATATTTTCGCGATTATTTTTGGAGGGAAATATTTTCGCGAAACTTTTTGGAGGAAATAATTTTGGACGGAAAATTTCATTCTTTAAGCTATATAATATCCTTAAGAGACTCTCCATTTGTATCATTCAACATCTTCTATTTGAAAGGGATGGATTGTTCTGATAGTGAAGTTTCGATTTATACACCATCAACATTTTCATCGCTTAACAATTCTATTCATATTGATGAATATAGCGGGAATTCTTCCACTATGAATAGAAAGTCAATTATTCCACTTAGTCCTGATTCTAAAGACTATGAGAGCAGCACTGATGAAAGAGGGGATGGAGAATTTCAAATAAATAAAGAGTCACAAATTCCACTTAGTCCTAATTCTAAGGACTATGAAAGTAGCAGTGATGAAGAGCATGATGGTGAAGTTCAAATGAATGGAGTGTCACGATGTGCACTTAGTCCTAATTCTGAGGAATATGAGAGTAGCAGTTTTGAAGAGCATGATGGTGAAGTTCAAAAGAATGGAGTGTCATGGTGTCCACTTAGTCCTAATTCTGAGGACTATGAAAGTAGCAGTTTTGAAGAGCATGATGGCAAATTTCAAAGAATGGAGTGTCACGGTGTCCACTTAGTCCTAATTCTAAGGACTATGAGAGAAACAGTGATGAAGAGCATGATAACAAATTTCAAAAGAATGGAGTGTCAAAGTGTCCACTTAGTCCTAATTCTAAGGACTATGAGAGCAGCAGTGATGAAGAGCATGATGATGAATTTCAAAAGTATGGAGTGTCACGGTGTCCAGTTAGTCCTAATTCTAAGGACTATGAGAGCAATAGTGATGAAGAGTGGGATGATGAATTTCAAAAGATTGGAGTGTCATGGTGTCCACTTAGTCCTAATTCTAAGGACTATGAGAGAAATAGTTATGAAAAGCGTGATGATGAATTTCAAAAAAATGGAGTGTCACAATGTCCTCTTAGTCCTAATTCTAAGGACTATGAGAGCAGCAGTGATGAAGGACAGGATGATGCACTTATTCCTAATTCTAATGAGTATAAAGGTAGCAGTGACAAAGGATAGGATGTAGCATCTTCAATAAGTAAACAGTCACATTTTCGACGTAGTCCTAATTCTATGAACTATGAGAGTAGCATTGACAATGCACATGAGGAAGAATATCCATTAAACGTCGAGTCAAATTTTCCATTCAGTCTGAATTCTAAGGACTATGACAGTAGCACTGAAGAAGGGGAAGATGAAGAATATCCTCCAAGTCAATATTTGAAAAGCAGAGCTGATCATAGTGTGGATAACATTCCTCTTAATGATGATGGAAATCCTTATACAAACAATGATCCAATGATGGAGATGTTGCCAAGAAATATTGTATCGAGGAGTAGGAGCACACCTTTTCGTATCAATGCAAGCTATTCGAGTTATACAAGGGTTAGAGTAGAATATCTCACGAGAAGAAGTTCTATCAGCACTCTCATTTCAAGTGAATGTTGCCAAAAAAATTGCTTGAAACATATGGATTTCACATTTGCATTAGAAAGTAGGAAGAGATATTTGTCAATGAATAAAAGCATGCAAAATTCATATTTAGTTGGGTGCATGCAATCTGCATTGTCAGGTTATGATTATCATATTAGGAATTTATTTATGTGTAGGAAATCTTTCAAAATGTTTCATTCAATTTGGAATTTTCGTCTCTCGAGAATTCAAGAAAATTTGGAAAAGGATCTCACATTTTATTCAGAAGTACGTTATAAAAGACAATTTGGTATCAAATACTGCAATGTCATGGATGAAAGATTTCTTTTCAAAGCATGGAAAGTGTATGCCAAATAGAGAGATAACACATATTCCAGATAATTTTTCAAGACGAGAAATCTACAAATTATACAAAGAATATGCATAAGGTGCTGAGGGACATGGCCAGTTTATTACATATCAATATTTTGTGAAGGTATGGAAGAAAGAATTCAACAATGTCCATATTCCTAACAAGACAAGGATGGGGATTTGCAGTACATGTGCTTCTATTAAATCAAAAAGGGACAAATGTGAAGGTTCAAAAAGAGGTAAGCATTCATAACTTTAACTTTTAAAATTGTATAGTCATCAACTATGAAAATATATTTCTTAATGAATTTCTTTTATGTTGTGTAGATTTAATTGTTAAAGAACTTCGGGAGCATCGCGAACAACAAACAAACGAAAGGAAGAAGTTGTACAAGCATCGCAAGAAGTGTTATGATAATCTAAATAAATATTTGGGTTTGATAATTGATGGTATGGACCAGAAGAAAACACTTTTACCACTTTTTGTTCGCACACCTAAAAATTTACAGGAGGAAAATTTTATTCAGTTTCACTTGGTTGGTTGTATGGTCTTCAATGGGAAAATGTTGCCAAGGGTGTACTTCATAGCTCCAAATATTCATAATGATGCGAATTTGACCATAACCATAATTCATGATGTGATTTCTCATTGGTCTGGTAATATTCCTGAAGTTTTGTATCTACAATGTGACAACACTTGCCGTGAAAAAAAAAATAAGGTTGTTTTTAGATATCTAAACATGCTTGTTGAATTGAGAATTTTTCAAAAGGTAAAGGTTAGTTTCCTTCTTGTTGGGCACACTCATGACCATATTGATCAAATGTTCAGTCGTTTTTCAGTCACATTGAGGAGAAAGGAAGTTGGGAGCTTGCTATCACTAATTGAATGTATTAAGAAATCATACATGCCAAAGCCTACTTTTGATGTGTTGGAAGAAACTGTTGACATTCGAAGGTTTATTCTGGGATCATATGGTGAGGGGAAATGCATTGAACAACTTAATGACATTAGCTTCCAACATCAATTTCGTATCAAAAAAATTGATGGGAAAACACTAATATGGGGCAAGAAGTATTCAACTACTACAGAATGGGCATTGTCATTAGGTTTGCAATTTTTTAAGTTCATTCCAGAGCATCCAATATTTGCATCAAAAATATTGTTATTACAATCAGTTGGTGAAGTTCAGAATGCACGCAGACAGAATAGAGATATAAATTATTTTGATTGCTGGGAGAAATCAAAAAATGTATTAGATATACATATGAGTACTTTGACATTGTTGATTCAGTTTGGTGGGAGTCATTTTTCAATAATCAAAGTGATATCATTTCAACAACAAATGAAGATATACCTTTGAAAAATCCATTTATTTGGCCACAAAATGTGTTGAATGAACATGAGGAAGTAAACATTGTTGAGCAACAACAATCTCAAGGTATTATTAATTCTTCACAGGCAGTGGAAAGAGAGATGTTTATTGGTTCCAGAATATCTCGTGCACAACGTGAAGCCATGCAAGACCTTTATAGGGGTTCAGTACAGGATATTAAGGAGGTTTGCATGATTGCTGTGCTAGCAGATGGAGATCCCAATGGCTATCCATTTTGGGTTGCTAAAGTTATCAAGGTCTTTACAGAAAATGAGGACGTTACAAGTGTTGAAGTACATTGGTATGCCACAAATACACACCCATTCAATGGTGTGTATAAGTCAGAGATGGTAGTTGACAAAAAAAATGGTGGAAAAAGAAAAAGAAAGGGTACAAATATAAATTGCCGCCACATAGACATATTAAAATTGGAGGATGTTGACATACTTGTTTATGACTTCAATTTAATAAAGAGAGGAACTCTTCACTTCAAGACGATAGAAATTCTGAATATGTTGTTACCAGAAGGAACAATGTTGACATGGGAGTTTGCAGAAACAGTCGTAGATCTAGAAAAACTTTGAAACTTGAAATGTTGGGCATGCATGTGGACTCAAATAGGGCACTAGTTAATGAAAGAGAAGAATATGGAACATATTCGTTAGCATCCAGTCACTCATCTGAAGATGTGAATTCTGATGGTGTGCAAAAAAATATGAGTGATTTTGAATAATTGTTTAAGACAGTTTATATAACTGATGTATGCATCGTATCTTCAAATAAAATTAATGTTTTCCATATGGTGTTAAATGAGAAGTTATGAGACATTTTTATGTTGTTGGATTACATCTCTTAATTATGATAAATTTTATTGTTTAAAATATCTACAATGCAATATTAAATTAGAGATATAATGTATGTTTTATTCAATATACAAATAATGACTTTTGAATTCATTTAGTGATGTAATTTGTTCATAATGTCATGGTTTTTTAATTTTATAGTTGAAAAAATTTCAATTTATTTTGTATCTAGCATGTTATGGTTGAAAACATCTTGAATTTATACTTAGGAAAGAAAAATGATATTCTACCAAAAACATTAATGTGTTTATTTCCTCATAAACAACTTTGTTTGACACATAAAAATTTGGTTTTACTAGCATTTTTTAAAATTTTTGAAAATTGACTCTAAAAAAAAAAATCATTGTTCTAGTATCATCACTTTCATTTGAAGCTATATTTTGCACGAAAATTTCATAGTAAATTTTGTAGTCACTACCATTTTTAAAACATGTTCAAAATTGATGCCTAAAAAATTAAAACATCGTTCCAGTATACACACTTTTCGTTTTTAGCACTGTTTTTTATGTTTTTGGGGGGTTTTTTGGCCAGAGTTCCTATTTTGAGTTTATAGTTCCCGTTTCAAAGTTTACATTGTTTTTAAATGAGATTATCGACGAAGTACCTTTCAAAGCTCTTTTTCATATGATCCTTGATGCTTTAGAGATCCTCCCATTGCTCCCCACACCCTCTCCATGAAATCCTGAAGGAGATATGCATTAACATAAAAAAAAAAAACAAGAGATCAAAGTATCCAATATATAAGAATAAGAGATAAATGGACTAATTAACTAATCTTATACCATAAACTAATCAATATGTAATCACAATATATGTTGGTGATCAAGGAATCCTATAAATTATATCAACAAAGATGCAATTGAGAAAGAACAATTTTCTTTATATTAATAAAATGGAGAATAGCCTTACAACCATGTAGCCTTAATGTTGCAAGTCCCTTCCCACAATCTCCAACCCTCTCCTTGCATGAATAACCTTCCAACCTTAATCTTGTAGCATAAGGCTACTTCCAACATTATTTTTCAATCCTTAGGCCCGGGTTAGCTTTATAGGCAAAGAGTGGTAAGTTTTGGATCCATTTTCTAAGGGATGAGATCCACTAATGGTGGGATAGGGATTCCACAAAGAGAGAGAGTTTCTCCATGATGGGAGGAATCAAAACTAAATAGGAAAACATTCAAAGCTTGTTGGTTCAGATAGATGCTACCAACAATGCTTCTAGACTTTAATTTTTATTTTTTCATGTGTTAAGTCATGTTCACAGATTAAAATGTAAGATAGTGCATCCTTATGCACATATTCTAATGATTTTCTCTGCGTATGCGCAAAAATTAACTACGAAACTTTGAAAGTAGCCAAAAATAGGGTTTTGTACCATGGATCCAGGAATTCTACTTTCTTTGGGATAATTTGGATTCAAACTTTGCAAGGGAATGATTTGGGACACATTTGTGGATAGCGAAAGATCTGAACCAATGGACATTTGCCCAATGTGAAAAAATGATGTGTGATAGATGGAGATCTTGTATGATGGTGCCATGGATATTATTAGCTTAATGAAATGAGAGTTCCTATGAGCCTTGGAGTGTTGTCTCTTCATGTGTCTTCCTGCCCTGTGGGATTTATTTTGCAACAAATGGATTGTATATGTTATGCATTCATTATGATTTTGTCAGTAAACTAATTTTTTTTATGTTGCCACTATATCATTGTAAACTATGCATTTACTTGTGATTTGTGTGGTTATTAATTGCAAACTTATTCATGATTGGTAACTTGTCTCTTATATGTGTGTGAGTCTCATTTAAGGTTTTGTTCACAATACGTTTCTTGAGGTTTATGCTTTGTAATTATGTTGTTTCTATTCATGGTATCTATTCTATTGGATATTCATAAGTTATTGACTTGAATTTTTTGAAGTTCCATTCATTCTCCTTTAACTGATACTCTCCCTTTTGTTTGAGGCAAACCTCAACCAATGAGATGGAAGCTGGGCCTACATACCAAATGGGACTCCTAGACCAAAAACTGTAGAGTTTGATTGGGATCATCCTCCTGGGAGATCCCCTAGCTGTTGTTGGTATATTCTAGCGTGTCAATAGGAGGTTAGAGCTCTATTTCTAGGGAATTCAATAATGAATCCTGGACATGAATACTAGTGGATAACATGGAAAATTATTGGGGCTAGTATTCGCAAGTGGGCTAATTTTCCATATTTTTTCCAAAAATAAGATTCGATAAATTCTTTATCTTCTAAAGATGATTCGCAAACATTCTATAGTATAAAATTCTTTTACCTTACAAGTTTCAAAATTGTATAAAGAATATATATACAAATATTAGAAATTTGCATGTTTTTACAAAGATATCAACAAAAAATTTATAATTTGCAATATGGGGGAATAGTAAGATTAACCAAGGTTTCTAAACTTTAAGACAAATTTTCATCCTTAAAATTTTCCCTAGTGGAGAAACTAGGTCATACACCTTTTTTTGTGGGTTTTCTGAGGGGTTCTATTGAGGCCAAATCCCGTATTGGATTTTTGAGTTGCTTGATAAGCGGCACCAACTGGATTTATAGGAATTTTTGAGCATTGTAGAGGGAGATTCCTCCATTTTCTTTCCAGCTGCAATAGTAACAATTTTTGGTACAACGTAGTGATTTGATGGGAAAATTTTCTAGTTTAGGGGAAAAGATTTGAGAATCTGGGTTTGGCTTCACTTGTTGTAACAAGCCCAAATTATTCTTCCTTTGATTTTATTGTAGTCATTCGATTCAAAATTTAATAAAAGGCCCAATTTTGGTGCCAATATATATTTGTATATGATATTTATGTGTGTTGGTAATTTTTTGGGGTCTTTCATGAGCATGTTTTCTTGTTATTCATTATTTATTTCCAATTAGGAACATTATAGTTAATCTCACCATGATATGGGTTGATGACAACCTTTTCTTCCATATTGAACAGGGATTGTGAATGGTTCATGAACACAAATTGTGTTGATCCTTTTAAGGTTCTTTCTTAGGCTTCCCTCTCTAGTTCTTTCTAATCTCCCAATCTCGCTTCTAATTTGATCTCCACATAAACCCCCATATTCTTTAAATAGCATGAGGTTATTGGTCAGGGCCTCCATGAGGAAGATCACATTATGGTTTATATTTGTGACTTGTGCTTCTACCTACATGATCATCTTAACCAATTTGTATCTCCTGCAACTTCCCACAATATACAAAATAAACTTTCTCTGATACCAATATTATTTGTAAACTATGGTGGATATTCCACTGGGTTGTTTATTAGTGTGAAAATTCTTAGTTGTTGTGCCAAAAGCTCTTCACTTAATTTGATGGTGACAAGAAAATCTAATAAAAAAAATGATGGTTGTTATTTCTCCTCAAATCTACAGCAAAAAGTTATAAACATCCAAAATGATGGCATGCAAATACATGGGAACATATAACAACAAATATTCGTTCAACAACCCAATGGGAATAAAAGCAATTTTATTTTATTAATTTGAAATGGAAAGTTTACACTTGATGAAAAAAATGTGCAAACTTGGGTCTACAGATCCCCCTTTGTGGGATGGGTCCTTTGTAACTCTGGGCTTCAACTATAGCTTCATTTTTTCTCTCTCTCAAAATGTATGTTATTGGAAAAAAATGTGGTGATAGCTTGAACTCAATATGGGAGCTATAATCTGACATGATGATAATGAGGACGATGATAATGGTCATGGTGAAAAATGAAGATAAAACCCCTCTATTTATAACAAAATATGGAGATAGATCTAGATTTAGAAAATAATAAAATACTATAGACTAAATCAAAATCTAACCATTATGGATATTTTATTATATTTTTTAGAGAGGGAAAGATATTTGAAATGGTCAAATAACTTTATTTAGAAAATGGTTAAAGTAATGAACAAATAAAAAATGATTTATTAATTACTTTATGGGGATAAATAGGGGATAAATATGGAATAATAAATAAATAATGATTTATTTAATTATTTTCATGCGTTTTTTTTGGATTTTAATGAGAAATAATTTAGGAAAATGGTTCACTAAATTATTTCCTAAATTGAAAGTGGGTTTAAATGTGTAAAAAACCATCCTACATGGTGTATTTCTATTAACCTAGAAGGAAATGACTAGGTGATAATATTTTGGGTGATATCATAGTTCATCATAATAAATCTACTAAAATATATTAGAAAATATGAAATATACACTAGGTGCATTAATTTCTCCATAGATTTCTAGATCTATTAGTTATTTTTATTGCATACGCATACAAGGTATAATTACACAAAAGATAGAGAAAAAATAGTACAATCACTGACATACTACAATAATAGAAGATATGAATTGGGAAACTCTTTTGGGAGAAGATCTAGTTGTAAGGTGAGGCTTGTCTAATCTCTATTTTCCTAAATGGAAATGGGTGCAAGTATAAAGAAGTGAAACATGTGGCTTATGAGCTGCTACATTGCACAAACCCCTTTATTTTCCCTCCCTCTACCCATTCTCTTATATTTATGGAAGAAAATGTACTCGAATAAAATGGAACCCCTTTTCCTCCTATTGGTGAATTTATATCAAAACCCGATAGCCTACTCTTATCGAGTCTTATAGAGCCATATTCATTATGATCATGTGGCTAGCCCTTTTTCCATAAATAATGGGGGCTGACATGGCATCCTCTTGAGTAATCATGGTCAAAACAGGAAGGTCAACTTCCAGATGGCATAAGGTTTGAATATGGATTTTGAATGAGGTGATGCTTGCACCATTGGAAAGATATATGAGTGTAGAATAATGTTAGGAGGTGCACGATTAAGTGAAAATAATTTACCTCCAAAAAATTCCATTTCATGCTCCTATGAGTTACTTCCTCCAACTTTTCCACTCTAATAGCATCAATATGGATGAAAAATAATGCAACAATCCAACTCGAATCAATTGTATTCTCATAACCATACTACTTCCTTCCTTACCTAAGCAACTTCCATATAATCAGCTTATGTATTTGAGAGTGCCGTCATAGATTGTCGCTTGATCATTTGACTGATTTCTCTTCAAACTAGCTTAAGCACATACCCACTTGTATATTTTATGTCATCCATATATCTATCCCAATTCAAATCAACAAAACCATGTATGTAGAACATTCTATCCAAGCTTGGTATTCCTAGTTAGCACAATTCATAACTAGTAGTGTCATGCAAATAACTAAAAATTCTCTTTACTATTGTCAAATTCTCCTTCTTTGGTTTCGACATATACCTTCTCGATTCTCTCATTATATGTTCAATGTTTAGTCTAGTATAAACCACTGCATACATCAAAATTCCAACTGCACTAACATATGGAACAGGAGACACGCCTTATCTCTTTTTTTGTGTCTTAGAACATTGATTAGTATATAACTTTACATATAAAAATATAGACACCTTTACTCGTTTTCATTCCTACATATTAAATATCTGCAATATTGTCTTCACGTACTTCTTTTTACCAAAATTGAGCCTATTTTATTGATACATTCTAATTTCCATGCTCAAATCAAAATATGTGACACCAAGATCCTTCATTCAAATTTGGAGGACAATTGAGTTTTCATTTCTTGGATTATTTTCCTATCATTTCCAATAAATAACGTATCATCGACATACAAAACCAAATAAATAATATTATTACCAAATAATTTGAAATACACAATGTGATCTACTTTGCTCCTTGTGAAGGCAAGCACTAAATAGGTTTCAAATTTTTGATACCACGTCCTTGGTTATTACTTTAACCCATACATGGACTTTTTCAACATGCATACTAGCTCTTTTTTTCCTTTCACAAAAAAAATCTTCTAGCTTGTTCATATAGATTTCTTCTTCTAGAAAACCATGTATATATCTTGTATTTATATACTTATGTTCTACTTCATTCTATTGAAGTGTGTATGGAGTGGTCTTATGCCTTGTGTTGTAATCTAGCGAAAATCATACATATTTATTAGTAGACAAACATAAATTAATCACATGATAAGTATACAAACATATGCAAAGAGACATAGTAATGGAGAACTAGTAGAAGAGCATGGATATATCTTTATTATATGTTGAAACCAGAGCCAGAACTATTACATTGTATGCATAAAAACATAAAAATATAGATTCTTGGGACAATTATGCTAGTCTAACTGTCTAACCAAAAATGTTACTTAGTCTATCAATAGTTAGCCTTTCATTACATTGTGTACTTGTCAGCATGAATTTGGCTAGTTAATTGATCTGACTAGCTTCTCCAACATATTCCCCACCGTCAAAGCCTTCTTCGTTTTGAAGAAGGGGAGAGTTGGAGTGTAACAAAAATTGACAAAAATAAAAAGTTTTTACATTCATAACAGTGGTCCTCAAAAGTAAAATTATAAGTACAATTATTACAATAAAATAAGATTAAGATAGAACATCAGGTGGGTCCTTTCCCTATGCTTCTACTATTGCATTAGGAACCTATGAAGCTGGTTGTGATGACATGTTCTCTACTTGGTCAACTTCCTCGCCTTGAGATTACTATTTTGAAGTTGCAACCTATGTTGAAACATTGGGTGCATAAAAGTCATGGGCAGGCCATGGTGGACATGTTGATGTTGAAAGTGCTAATGGAGGTGGAGTTTTTCTTAGAAAGACAGTATGATAAATTACTAGAGCGAAAATATGCAAGTACTCGTCGAAGATAGACCACTCTTGAACTACCACTCTAGATTTAACATTGGATTCTATGAGATCATAAAAGTATGGCACATTTTATTCCATTGGTATATTCTCTACTATAATTTGAGTAAGAGGCTTGGCTTCTTCCATGCTCACGAATTGTAAAGAATTCCATGAAAAAATTATGATGTGTAGGAATGTTTGTGATGGGATTTATTTCCCTCTCTTAACCACTTGCGGTGTTGTTGTAGTAGCTATGAATAATTTTTCCTTTCCTGTGCTAGATTAGTATTGACTGTTTGTTGCATTCTATTATCTGAAGTTTGTCTCATCAGTAGCTCTTTGAGAAGCATCTCTTGAGCCCTTATTTTCGAATGAATAGAAGCCAAGTAGGTGGGCCAATTATTCAATATAGCAGTGATGGTATCTCCTCTGCCCATTGTGGCTTCTAGAGTTTTCTTCGCTAGTAGAAACTCATTGTGGGCCTTTTGCAGGACCTATGTAAAATTAGGATTTGCAACAACTGTTGGTCGAGTCTTAATTTTCAACACTTTTGCATGGAGTTGGACATTGTGATCAGTCAATTTTTTTACCAACGAGATTATAAATTAATTGTCCAATTTATCTAATAATATTATCTAAAAATAATTATTTTATATAAATATTATTTTGTTAGGGGTTGACTTATTCAATATATATTTGGTCGAAAACTCATTGTTAGGAATAATTCAAAATAAAATATTTTTATTTCATTATCTTTTAGTAATATTTTATTAATATAATATCAATACCTATAATAAGACTATTTATAAATATTATACAATTAATGTGACCATTATTAGTTAGAAGATAGATTATCCCCTTAAATAGGAGGAAAGCAAAGATAACTAAAACGTTTTACGAGACAAATATTAAAAGATGAATTATTATGATCCTCAAAAGCAACAACAATTTGTTGAAGTCATCAAACAACTACAACCAAAGGAAAAAATAACCAGGAAGAATCAGAAGGATAAAAAACCTTCCATCAAGAATCAAATCTGAGATGCCCTAAACATTTCCAGGAACGTTCTTGCTGATAACATTTAGAACAAAATGTATGAAATTAATCAAAAAATTAAGCAAAATGATAAATCGACTTCTCAACAGCAGTAAAACAATGGCACCAAAGTCCATTCTCACAACCAGTCAAGTCAGAATCCCATGGTAACTAAGATTGATTTGACAAATGATAATCATGTCCAATATCTAACCCATGTTTTAGAAGAGCACCCTTAGTCAGACCATGAGCAGTCTAAAGAAGACAAGTCCAAAAACAAACTAATCAAGAAAGATCAATCTGAAAAAAAGTAGTTTGAAAAACATTAGTAAGAATAGGACCTGTCAGAACTAGCTTAGTACTTTGTGGATTGATGACTGGTGTTGTAATGGTAAGAGGTATCTCAGTCGTTTTTATCATGCAGATGCTCAATCAACACACTTCATGTCTGATGATCTTAGATAGTTTCATCGGAGAGTTTGTTCATATGAGTTATCTTTTGAATTGGCCTCTAATTATTGTGAACATCCAACTAATTTCATATCATTGGTTCAACCCCGACTGGGTTTCTTCCGACTGATTATGCTCTGATTGGTTTTTCTCCGATAGGTCTTGTTTCGGCTAATGTTTTTCAAACTACTTTTTCTCAAATTAATCTTTCTTGATCAGTTCATTTTTAGACTTATCTTCTTTAGACTGCTCATGGTCTGACTAATGTTGCTCTTCTAAAACATGGGTCAAATATTGACCATGATTATCATTTTTCAAACCAATCTCAATTACCTTGGGATTCTGACTTGACTAGTTGTGAGAATCGACTTTGGTGCCATTGTGTTGCCATTGTTGAGAAGCCGAGTTATGATTTTGCTTAATTTTTTTTATTAAATCCATACATTTTGTTCTAAATGTTGTCAGCAAGAACGTTGCTAGAAATTTTTAGGGCATCTCATATTTGACTCTTGATGGAAGGAATTTTATCCTTCTGAGTCTTCTTGATTATTTTTTCCTCTGGTTGTAGTTGTTTGATGACTTCCGCTAATCGCTGCTTCTTTTCAGGATCATCCAATTTGATTTATTTTAGAACTTTCTATTAGAGCCTAGATTGACCTAAGGCTTAAGGGAGGCAATCTTAGGATAACCACAAACCAAGCTTAACCTAGTAGCTAGCCCTACTAGGTTGGGAGAGGGCTCTCTCCTTGTCAATCTTAGTTGAGATGACTGAAATGAATATGGATTTTAGGCTAGGTATGGTAGCTCTAGGAATTTTGGTTGATTTTGATAATTTGGTTGCTGGATCAAATGGAGCAGGCAGCTTAGGTCGGGAAATCAAATCAGGGATGCACACATGTTCTGTGGGGCGAGATAGATAAGTGTTTATTCACTAGTAATTGAGTGAGATGGTTGGTTTAAGACTGCAGAGGGGCTGAGGAGGGCAGGTGGAGACCATGAATCCCCTTCAAACTATTGAAAACATTAAGAACTAAATGCATTCCCAAGGCAAAGCACTGTTATCAATGTATTTTGCCTATTTATCTTGATTCATTTACTTCAGAAGAATGGAAAAGGTTTTGAAACATATAACACATAAGAATAACTTATTATAGAATAAGAAACAATACAAAAACACAGTATCACAAGAATCCCACAAAAATAGCTGCAAAACCTAGTTTTATTCCTTGCCAAACTGCTGAAGTGATGTACAATGAAGCTCAAAGCATCCACAAGAGTCTAACCCTGACAAATGACAAAGAAAGTCCATAATATAGGCATGAAAACCACCTAAGCTAGCCATCAGGGGTCGAATCCAAGAGATCAGGAGCTGTTTCAACCACATCTAAACTAGGAACAAGAAAATAGGCAGTGGAACAACTTGCCTCTAAAACCAAGGAAACTGATACATTCACTTCCAAACCACTTGTAACTGATGTACCTACTCCTTCAAGTCATTTTACATTCATATTTACATTGCATTACATCATTTATGATCATAAATTCACCAAGGATGAGAGAAAAAGTCAACTGGCAGTCAAATTAGAAAAATTTCAGAGTTATGAGCAAAATTGGCAAAATCGGCGATATGCACAATGCCATCTCCTGTATGTGCAGTGCCACTTCTATCTTGCTTTTGAAGGTCTTACACCCCACGAAATCAGGCCCAAGATAGCTTGTTGGAAAGATCTGTCTGTCTAGTTTCCGAATAATTTTGAATTTCCTAATTTGGAGGTCATTTTCCCCTTAAAAAATGAATTCTCCCAAGACTGCTTCCTGTGGGTGCAAAAAGTGGCAGAGAGGGAAATTTTTGGGTGTTGTTTGCCCTTTAGGTGACCCAGTTTTGCTCCAAATGAGATGAAACTTTCAGGGATTAATTTCCTCTTTATGCTAAATCTAGATCTATAAGCCATTCCTCCTAAAGATTCACCGATCAAGTGCGCAGCGCTAGTGGCGTTGCGCATATACCACAATTTCTTGTGTTGCATAATTCAAAAATTTGAAATTGACAAAATTGCTTCAAAATTTGCCCAGTTTTGGCTCAAAGTTGCTTCATGGGTTACTTTGTTGGTCTAATGTAACATCAGCCAATATATTGAGCTTATCCTCCTTATTTTTTCTTTTTAAGGCCATCCTTAATCTTGCCTTAAGTTGCTTAATCCTCATGTTGCATATCTTATTCCGGGTCAAATAATGATAAGCCATATGGTGAAGCATTTTCTTTTCTTTATTAGCCTTCTCTAGCAGCTTCTCAAGGTGAATGTTCACCCTCTCTAACCAAGTTTCTCGGTCACCTTCAATTTCTTGTTCAATGGAGGTCAACTTGACTTTTGCCTTTTTTGCCTCTTGCCTATCTTCTCTAAGAATTTGCAACTCCGTGATAACCTTCTTTTTAGTTAGTTTCTTGTTTTCCTACTCAAGGTAATTAATGATCCATTTTTCTCTTTCCAAATTGACTGATAGGGCTTGAATGTCAGCCTTTTGCTCCTTCATGATCAAATCTTTGACGCTCTTTGGATTTTGAGCACCTAAGTCCATGACATTCACTCCTTGTGTCTCCTCATGGCCAACAAGGACAAAATCTCTATATTGTCCATCACTACGATCATCCTCATGCAACTTTTTATTTCCTTTATCTCTGCCCTTCTGTTGCTTCCCAACTTGTACCTGTTTAGCTGGAGAAGAAGGCAAAGCCCCTTCCACTCCTTGTGGAGATAGTACTCACATGGCAACTGCAAAGAGCATCCTAGTACCTCTTTCATAAGTCGAGAACATAGGTATCCCCACAGTTTCAGTTTCTTGAACCTTTTGTTATCCTGAAGGTCCACCTTCCTCCTGATGCACTGATGAAAATATTTGAGGGCCTTTGAACATTTCATGTGAAATGAAGGTTTCCCATGGAATTCCCAATTGATTCAGCTGATGTAAAACAACAATTTTAATTAAAGAGAAATGATAAATGTTGTTGCGTTGCTGTGGGTAGGGTTTCTTCTTTGTAAAATGTTCCATATTCTCTATGTTTTTGCATATGAAGTAGGGGATATTCATCATTCTCACCCTGGTAAAGTGCATCATCAATCTAATATGATAGGCATACAATCTAGAGAACCTACCCTCACAAGTAAAATACTTGATGATGACCTTAATTAGTGAAGCAAACATGTCCTCCAAGAATTTGAAAGGAAACACTCTATTGATTTTGCTATGGTATTTAGCCTTAATTTAAGGCTCATAGTACTCCTGGTCAATGTTCTGTATTTTGTTCCATTTCTCACCTACATCTGGAACGCTTGTAGCCTCTGAGATAATAGTAGGTGACAAAGTAAATGTGACTCCATCAAGATTTACTACATTGTTATCCAGATTTGTTACAAACAACCTTGCTAATTCATGATGGAACTTAACCATCTCTACCATTTCACAAAACTCAAAAAATGATTGATGTTTAAAGCATGAGGTGGCTAATGGGCAAGCAAGTAGTTCGTTGATACTGTTGGGTTCTTCCCTGATAATCTTACCCCCTTTGTGAGGTTTCCTCTGCTGCAAATTGTTGTCCCTAGAACTGTCACTGAGGTCTCCTCCCCAGTTTCATATTCATTGTCCATTGGTTTGATTGATTGTAAATGCTAGTGAGGAAAAAAGGGGTAGTGTGGGTGAGTGATGAATATGAAGAGATTTTCAAAAATAAAGAAAACAAGTGGGATGGAATAGGGATATGAATGAGATTTGATGGAGTGAAGGGTTTGAAGGATTAGGGTATAAGGGGAATGATTAGGGTTTTGAGAATTTAGGGTATAGGGGTTGTGTACATGAGTAGGGTTTTGGGGAGTATTATGTGTGGGAATGGGTAAACATGAAGGGAATGAACTTTAGGGAAGCTTGTGTAGGGGTTGGGAATCAGCAACCAAGTAGAGAAAAAGACAGCAAATTGAACAATGAACTGTGGAAAAACTGTAAGTAATGAGACAGCTAGGGTTTAGTTTTTCAAGAGACAAACTCTAAGCACAAGAATTATTTTAGCAAGAGTGGAAACAATACTTACTTGTGAAAGGGGAGGAATCCTGAAGATTGGAAGAAATTTGAAGTGATTTTGACGTTTTTGAGAGTTTTAGCAATGTGTGTGCAACATTCAACAAGTGCGCAACACCCTCCAACAGTTGTGCAGCGCCTATTATATGCGCAATGTTAGTGTAAAATTACACTAGCATAACTCCTCTTATGCGCAACGCCAGTTATATGAGTAGTGCCAGCTGCCTGATGTGCAGCGCCACCAAAATTCTCATAGAATACTTGATTTTTCTTTCTTTTGCCCAATGACTGCTCCAAATCACGTTTTTTTTCTCCACACTTCTAATTTTCAAAGTAAAATGACACTTAAGAATGAGAAACGTTATGTACCTTCTCACCTTAATTTTTGTCCATTCAAACCCCACTTTTATAAAGTTTACAATGACTTCTTTAAAATGCTCTGTTTTTATGCTTTTAAGCTTGACCCCTTTTCCCTGGAAATGTGATGAATTGATGCTTTGATGTTTTGCTTTTGCAGTGGAAGAAATTGGCAAGATGAATAGGAATTGTTGAATAGTACTTATTACATATAGGAACCATAAAATTACATCAAATTACATGGAAGTAAAACAATAAAATACAAATGCTCTGTTTTACCTCAAAACAAGTTGTGAGGTTAAAGAGCTTTATTTAGCTTACAAAAAGGAAATATATGATTTGTTGAACTTTATTTACCCCCTCATGTGTCTGCTGACATTTATTACTCTTTTGAATGACCATGGTGAAAAACCCTAAGACCTAGTGAAACTAAAGTCTAAGATTGATTTTTATAAATGGTGTGAACGGGAATGACTATGAATGATTGAAAAAATATGTGAAATACGCCAATAGGTATATAGCATGAGGGACAAGTGAAATGAAACCCTACCATCAATTGATCCATGACCTAATGAAGTGCATCTCATCAAAATGGGACACCTAATATGAAATGAAAAAGATAAATTTTGATCACTGATGGTAGTGTGAAAGCACTGACACTAACATTGGCTCCAATGGGGATGGGAGCTCCTTGGAGGTGCCAAGAACTATAGATCTCTGGAAAAAGTAGACTTGTGCCTCTTCCATTAGGAAATACAGTCAATACATTTCGAAAACTGAAACTGATACTATTATATTGACTCAAGACTCAAACTGACAAACTAATACAAAACTCAAACGGATACAAAACTCTCAACTTTATAGCCTCCACCTTGAGCCCCAAGCTAAAACACTTGCAGTGAAAAGAAAACAGTATATACAATGATGGCTTCATGACTTCAAAAATTACCCTAGAAGAAGTAGTGCTTTAGGAGCCTACCATTGGCTGGTCCCCCTGAACAATCTTGTCCGTCCATCTCATTAAGTAGGAATGCATTTTGCCCTTTGTATGTTAGGTCTCTATAATACTAGTGATTACCTCATTACTATTGTAGTTGTATCCCTTATTAATATTTTTGTGCCCCTATTGTCCCCATATTGTTATTACTATGCTCCATAGAATCCCTCTATTGTTATTTTTGTGCCTTTATATTATTATTGTTGGGTCGGCTGGGTTATATTGTGACTCCTTAGACTCCTCTACATAGAAAGGAGGTTTTTTCATTTGAATCATCCAAGGATTGTTCATTTGTGTAATGTAAAGGAGGTTGCCCCCTCAAAGAGGCTGAATTATAAGGCATTCAACTATATTTTCTATCTTTTTGTGAGATGGTTTCATAACATTTGGTATCAGAGCTTTGGGATTCTAGGGTTTCGCTGCTCCAAACAGGTCATCGTGGCATTTGCGCTATAACTTTTTTTCTGCAACATTTCAGATGCTACAAAAACAATCCATTTGAGAAGAAACCGTGTTGAACCTCGGGTCCGAATTTCAGAGCTTTTCGCACAATATTTGCAGAGAGATGATCTGAGGAAGTCAATATTTTTTCAGACTCCTGAATTACATTCCAAACAAGTGACTTGGGAAAAATAGTCATAACTTTTGTTTTGTGCATCAGATTGAAATTTCGTAAGAAGTTACAGAAATAGGACGGACTGTAGTTTCTTGTATATATTTTTCATATCCCAAGGTCAAAACAGTGACATGTGGCACTTCCTATAATTTCGCTCTTCTGAAAAGGTCTATAATCAGGTCATCTTGGGAGATTGTGCATAATTCTGCCTTGGAGTATCTAAATTTGATTAGACTGGTGGCATTGGAAAGAGAACACAAAAGGCTACTACAGATCGCAATTTCGGAACTAGATGATCTGAAATTACAGAGATACATCAAAGGCAATGTCGGGCTCCTACAAAGTGAAAAAAGGTGTGTATATTTTTTTAAATTTTTTCTTAAGCTTGGGTTGAAAAATTATTTTGAAGGAATTCAAAGGGCATAGTAGAGCATTATTATCGGTAACTGATGCCCTGAGGAAAGAAAATGCAAACACCTAGTAAGCAACATGAAAGCTCTAGCATGACTTATGAAGAAGAGGAAGAAATGCAACATGATATAGAAGCTAAGATGAATGATGTGGAAGCTAAGATGAATGACGTGGAAGCTAATATGGATGATTTGAAGATAGATTTGAAGATATATTTGAAGACAGGCATGGCAAATTTGAAGACAGATTTGACAAATTTTCTACAAGAAATACTTACTAATGGTGAAAGGGTAGTAAAGGAAACTCATGATGAGAACAAAAGAAATCATGAGGAAGTTTGATGGCAAGGATCCCGCAACATGGATATTACAGATGGAGCAATTTTTCGATCTCAATAATGTGCAAAACACACAAAAGGTACGTATTGCAACTTTATATTTGGAACAAATCAGTTTGTATGGTATCAATGGCTTTGCTCTCGTAAACAAAATATCACTTGGGAAATTTTTACGAAAGAATTGACACACATTATGAGGATACAAAAAGCAACACTTTTTTTAGCCAATTGATAAGTCTCAAACAAAAGGGTTCAATAATGGACCACATTGAGGAGTTACAAAAATTGAACATAAGGGTAAGAAATATTCCAGAGGAGCATAGGATTGATGTGTTCATAGGGACTTTAAAGGATAATATCCAACATGATGTTCGCCTTTGGGAACCTGATTCATTAGAGAAGGCATTTAAGTTAGCAAGAAAAATGGAAAGCAAAATTATGGCAACCAGGAAGCATACCAGTCACAACTATAAATATGGAAGTGTTTTTATCCCCAGCCTTCCACAACCTATAAGGTTGACACCACAACAATTGGAGAAAAAAAGAGCAAAAGGGCTTTGTTACAATTGTGATAGCAAATACACTAAAGGTCATAAGTGTGCTGAAAAGAAATTATTCTACATAGATTGTGAAGAGGAAGAAGAAAAGGAGAAAGAAAGTTCAAAAGAAGAGGATATACTCCAGGAACAAAGCCTAGATAAAGAAGAAATGAATCTGACCATATCTTGTAATGCATTGGCTGGAATTACCACTCCTCAAACCATCAAGATAGAAGGACAAATCAAGAGGAAAAAGGTAATAGTGTTGATTGATTCAGTAAGTACCCACAATTTTATTCATTGTAAGGTAGCAAAAGAATTGAATTGCTTCTTATATCCAGCACCAGAGTGTCAAGTGATGGTTGCAAATGGAGGAACAATAAATTGCTCTAGAAAGTGCCATAATATCAAGCTATCCATGGGAGAATATGTATTGACTAGCCCAATGCTTTCCATTCCAATGGGAGGTGCTGATGTTGTATTAGGAGTCCAATGGCTACAATCCTTGGGTACAATAGCTTTTAATTTTCAAGAACTTTTCATGAAATTTTCTATGGAAGGAAAGGAAGTTGTATTAAGAGGTATTGTAGGGAAACCGGGAAAGATAATCAGCTCTAATGGTATGACAAAGCTTCTAAAAAAGGAACGAAAAAGTGTAATTGCACAATTATGTTCGCTAGATGTTTCCACATTGGAATAATCTATTTCTCCAGATCTCCAAATAGTCTTGGACAATCATTCCAAGGTATTTGAGACTTCCAAAGGTCTCACCTATGCGTGATCATGACATGCTATTCATCTAATTCCAGGAAGTGTTCCCCCAAACATCAGGCCGTACAGATATCCCTATGCCCAAAAGAGTGAAATTGAACATATGGTTGCAAAAATCTAGAGGCTGGAATAATTCAACCAAGTCAAAGTTCTTTCTCTGCTCCAGTAGTATTGGTGCACAAAAAGGACGGATCATGGCGCATGTGTCCAGATTATAGGGAGCTCAACAAGCTCACTATTAAAGATAAGTTTCCCATTCCTGTCATTGATGAATTACTGGATGAATTGCATGGATCAATTTACTTCACCAAGTTGGATCTTCGTTCAGGATATCATCAAATCAAAATGAAGACTAAATGCATTCCCAAAATAGCATTTAGAACTCATGAGGGTCATTATGAATTTTTGGTCATGCCTTTTGGCCTTACCAATGCACCCTCAACATTTCAAGGTTTGATGAATTCAATTTTCAAACCATTCCTTAAAAAATTTGTGTTAGTATTCTTTGATGATATACTAATCTACAACAAGTCTTGGAAGGATCATGTTGAACATGTTGACAGGGTGCTACAATTATTGGAGGAAAAACAATTATATGCAAAAAGATCCAAATGTTTCTTTGGAGTACAAGAGGTGGAAAATCTGGGTCATATTGTATCTCATGAAGGAGTTAAGGTAGACCCTAGAAAATTAAAGCCATTAAGATCCCCACATCCATAAAGCATCTGCGAGGATTTCTCGGTTTGACAGGGTATTATCGCAAGTTTGTTAAGAATTATGGGAGAATAGCAGCACCTCTAACAACACTATTGAAGAAAGATGCATTTTCATGGACTCCAGAAGCAACAAAGGCTTTCGAACATCTTAAAGAGGCAATGCGCCAAGCACCTATATTAGCTACACCGGACTTCACAAAAACCTTTATTGTGGAATGTGATGCTTCAGGAAATGGAATTGGTGCTGTTTTAATGCAAGATGACAGACCCATTGCTTTTGAAAGTCGTTTAATCAAGGGGAAGTTTTTACACAAAGCTATTAATGAGAAGGAAATGTTGGCAATACTCCATGCACTTAAGAAATGGCGACCCTACCTAATGGGAAGACACTTCAAGGTAAAAACAGATCATGATAGCCTTACTTTTTAGAACAAAGATTATCCACTGAAGAGCAACAAAAGTGGGTCACAAAGATGTTGGGTTATGACTTTGAAATCGTCTACAAAAAAGGGAAGCAAAATGTGGTGGCAAATGCACTCTCAAGAAAGGATGACGATGTGGAAGAATTGTTGTGCGCCATTTCTATTATCCAACCAGATTGGATAAACGAAGCAAGGGAGGAATGGAAGAATGACGAAGAAGTGTGGGCACTTATTCGAAAGTTACAACAAGATTCCAGTAGTCTGATACATTTAGCTGGCAAAATGATTCGTTATGGTACAAAGATCGCTTATACCTCTGTAAGAATTCCTAGCTAAAACAAAAGATTCTTATGGAATTGCACACTTCTCCCTTAGGAGGGCACTCAGGATTTTTTAAAAATTACCACAGGGTTAAGAAGGAATTTTTTTGGGATGGCCTTAAATCAGATATTCAAAAGTTTGTGGTGGAATGTTTGCTTTGCCAACAAAATAAAGTTGAAACAATTAAGACACCAGGCCTATTACAACCTTTATCCATTCCAAGCCAACGTTGGGAGGAGTTTCAATGGATTTTATCACAGGTTTACCCAAGTCTGAGGGAAAGAGTGTCATCATGGTGGTAGTTGACAGACTTACCAAGTATGCACACTTTTGTGCATATCACATCCATTTAAAGCCAGTACAGTTTCCACGGCAGTTATGGAAACAATTCAAAAGCTACATGGAAATCCAAAGATTATTGTAAGTGACAGAGATCCCATTTTCACTAGAAATTTTGGACAGAATTATTTTCTTGTCTTGGTACTCGTTAGCTCATAGCTCATCTTATCATCCTCAATCTGATGGGCAAACTAAGATAGTAAACAAATGTTTGGAAGATATCTTCGTTGCTTTGTATCTGATAAACAGACACAATGGGTCAAATGGTTGCCTCTGGCTAAATGGTGGTATAACAATTCCTTCCATACAGCAACAAAAATGACCCCATTTATGGCACTTTATGGGTATCACCCACCATCCATCACATCATATTTAAGAGAAAATTCTAAGGTTCAAGCAGTGGAACATCACATCGAACATCAACAACAAGTCCTCCAACTCTTAAAAGATAACCTCGTGTTGGCACAAATAGAATGAAAAAATAGGCAGATCAACATCACAACGAAAGAAGTTTTGATGTAGGTGATTGGGTATTCCTACGGCTACAACCATATAAGAAAATGTCCCTCAAACAAGCTAAGAAGGATAATAAATTATCACCAAAGTATTATGGTCCGTACAAGGTGTTGCAAAAGATTGGTACTATGGCATACAATTGGAGCTTCCTGCAGCTTCTCGATTGCACCTATTTTTCCATGTTTCATGTTTAAAGAAGGTTATAGGCGACAAGCTCCCAGTTCAAACAATATTGCCAGAACTTGACGAGGAAGGAAAAATTATATTGCAACCGGAAGCAGTCATAGAAACAAGATCTCGACAGCTACGAAATCGATCAATTTCGGAGTATCTTATCAAGTGGAAGAACTTATCTACAGAAGATTCCACATGGGAGGATGAGAATTTTATACAGAAGTATCCAGAACTACTCAAGCGTTGAGGACAACACTTTTTTTGAAGGAGAGGGGCATGTTGGGTCCCTATAATACTAGTGATTACGCCATTACTATGGTAGTTGTAACCCTTATTAATATTGTTGTGCCCCTATTGCCCCCATATTGTTATTAATGTGCCCCATAGAATCCCTCTATGTTATTTTTGTGGCTTTATATTATTATTGTTAGGTCGGCTGGGTTATATTGTGACTCCTTAGACTCCTATATATAGAAAGGAGGTTTTGTCATTTGAACCATCCAAGAATTGTTCATTTATATAATGTAAAGGGGGTTTCCCCCTCGAAGAGGCTGAATTTAAGGCGTTGATCTATCTTTTCTATCTTTTTCTTGAGCTGGTTTCATAACATAATGTCACTTTGTTACAGCCTTATGAAGATGGTAGGCTCACTCGTAGTGAGACCCCCTATCCTCCATCTGCGAACAAATTTTTGTTGTTATTACACATTTTTATAATAAAAAGAGGGAGGCCCAATACTCCTTAAGAGTAGAGATGGTGGAAGAAGTTGAACATGTCGATAGAAAAAAATATACCCATAATCTCATTTATTACAGACAGAGAAGATTATAACCAGGAAGGGTGGAACCAACATGGTATTAAGGTGATAAATCAACATCATGTTCAACATAAAACAATGCACTAAAGTAGTATATAAATAATTGTGTCCCTTTGAAAATAATCTATCATCAAGGAGTTGTCCTGTTAAAAATCATAACGTGAATGATATTAACTTGCTTCAAAATAATCCATAATTCTTGTCTTCATAAAAGTGGTGTACTTCATGCCATGAAATGGAATCGGTAAAATGTGGTTGAGATGAACTAGAAATAATCCCACAAAAGGAAGGAAGTGTTGCTCTCGAAAATATTCCCAAAGTGTTGTTTTTTTTAAGGAACAACAAAAACACTCAAAAAAAGTGTTGTTCCTTATAGGGAACAACAAAGAAAATGCACACCAAAAAGCAAAAATACATGAAAAAGTGTTATTCCCTGTAGGGAACAAAAAAAATGCATGTACAAAAGTGTTTTACCTTAAGAGGAACAACAAAAAAATGTGAAAATGTTGTTCCTTTGAAAAGGAACAACAAAAATGTGAAAGTGCAGAAATGTTGTTCATTTCGAAAAGGAACAACAGTTGTTCCATTTTGAAAAGGAACAACAGCTCTTCCATTTCGAAAAGGAACAAAAAAAATGTGAAAGTGCTATTCCTTCAAAAAGGAAAAACAAAAATGTGAAAGTACAGAAGTGTTGTTCCATTCGAAAAGAAACAGCAAAACATGAAAGTGTAGAAGTTTTTTTCCATTCGGATAGGAATAGAAAAAATGAAAATGAAAAAGTTTTGTTCCATTCGGAAACTAACAACAAAACGTGAAAGTACAGAAATATTGTTCCATTCAGAAAGGAACAACAAAAAGTGAAAGTGCAGAAGTGTTATTCCATTTGGAAAGGAACAACATGTGAAAGTACAGAAGTGTTGTTCCATTTGGAAAAGGAACAGCAAAATGTGAAAGTGCAGAAGTGTTGTTCCATTTCGAAAAGGAAGAGTAGCTATTCCATTTTGAAAAGGAACAACAAAACGTGAAAAATGAACAACAAAATGAACCGTGGAAAAAGAATAGCAAAATGAACTGTGGAAAAGGAACAACTGACACAAAAGATGTTGTTCTTTTGAAAGAGGAACAATAGAAACAAAAAAAAGTGCACGGAAATGGTGTCCCTTCAGAAAAGGAACAACAAAGTGCACAAGCATAAAATGCAAGCATGCAAAAAATGAATTAGATGTTCATTGTATTGATGCTGAGGATGGGTTACAGTTTGAATGAAGAAACACCTGAAACATAAAATATAAGAGAAATTAGAAAAGAAACAACAAAAAACAGTGTGTAAATAAATAAATTAAGTTACAACAACTATGATATTATGTAAAAAATATCATCTCTTTGAAAAAAGTTTTGGCAGTAGTGACAAGACATGAATCTTCAAATGGAAATCAATTCTTCATTTGTTCTATTATGAATCTATTGGGTAATGAGTTGGATGTGATTCCTTTGTTTCATAAAATTTCTTTCAAAAATCACTCGTCCATAAATTGACTTTCTTTATTTTCCCAAGACCTACAAAAAAACGAGTGTCTACCTGCAATAAAACATTAAATCATAGAGAAAGAGAGGTGATCAGGCTCCCCTCATCCAAGAATTATGTAAAAAACAACAAATAGTTACTCTGTATAACAAATCCTTGGAGAAAATAACAAAGTAAAATTTATTTGTTACCTACAAGAGAGCAGTGACCAATCATGCTAACCTGTAGTGTTTTAATCACAACTTCTTCGTTTTTCATCCAAATTGAGCGATTCCAAAGCCATATGAGGGAAACTTCAAAGATATATCTACAATAGAAGCAGTTTTTAAAGATTCAATGATATGATATGTCAATTTTAGTTAGAACAACCTACATGACATAGTCATTTTCGATTACCCAGCTTAGACCAAGATTTGATATTTCAAGCATAGATTTTTCTTTTGACGTTGGATTCGAATGATTAAAATTGAAAATTAAATTAGATTCATTTATGTATCTCCAATAGAAATAGGTTTTGAATACAAGAAGAATTCATAGGTCAAATACTCTAAGGAACAACCGGAAAGAAAGAGTTTTGAGGGTGTTGATTTACGATAGACACTCAGTATTTTGATCATAACTTCCCCATACGATATCAAAAATGAGTGATTTTAATTGCCTTGTAAACTAGATTCATAGGGGAATCTACCATAGAAATAGGTTTTAAAAATTCAGACATTTAGGCCTCCAAAAATCGACTATACAACCTTTGTTACTAAGTTTCCCGCTAGACACCCTGTTAATGTTTTGCTTTTAACTTTTTCATTTCAAATCCAAATTGACTGATTAAAATTGGGTTGGAAATTAGACATCAGGGGCTACGTAGGATACAAACATGTTTTAAAATTATTCCCTTTTGATCCCTTAAAAAATGACTGTCCCGACTTTGTTTTCAGAAATTTCATCAAGCCCACAAGCCAAAAAATATGATATTCAAATATTTTTCAAATTGGTGATAAAAGTGAATATGAGTGTTTGTAGAACTATTATTTCCATTATAATTCATCTACATACACAAATAAATTGAAACATTTATCAACGATGTTGGTTTCGATAGCGTGTTGCAACAAAAAACAACTAGTTTTACTTTAAAAAACAAAATGCATTTATTTATTCCCTTATTTATTTTATTTTCTACACTAACCTATTTTGATTTGAAAGATGAATATGACTACGTATATCAATACTTCCACTGGAGCCATTTTTGAAATAAGGCTTCATGTATACACATACCCAAATTTGAAAAATGCATATTAATGAACATTAGGGTATGAGAAGCCAACTTCCCTTGAAAAGATGGTGTCAAAAATTGTTGAAGTATGGAGTGATGCTGCAAGCAAATGATGGAGTGAAACCAATCTTCAATATATTCTTTAATTTCTTGATTTCCCATAGCCATCATACCATGAATTTCTTAATCTTTTAAAATGGTTTGTTGATGCATACTAAAAGAAACTTCATTTTCTTCGATAGATTCTACAATTTTTGAATTTGAAACATTCTTAACCTCATTGTAAGTTTTCTCTAATGGCGCATGTGAGATAGAATGGGTGGGAAGGGTGGATAAATTTTGTAATTCAACATTGTAAGCATGTTGTACTGGTTTATTGTGGTGATGGTGTGGAATTAGTTGAGCAGGGAATTCTGTACGGAATGGAGCATTTTGATGATGTGGTTGATTGGGTTGTGTGAATGGTTTTGATGGGAAAGCAAGATTTTGTGGAATACCTGGTGAAGAATATGGAGAATATGTTTGTGCTACAAGATGAGGGAGAGTAGTCATGCAATCATAAGGTGAACCATGCCAAACTTGTAGACAATATTGGTGATGGTTATGTTGAGATTGACATGGCTACCCTAACACATTCGTATTCCATAATGGATTATGCAAGTAAGAGAATGGAGAAGAAATTTTTTGAACCATACCTGTAGGCCATGATTTCCATGGTTTTGACTTTGTTGCAGCTTCCTCATCTATTTGATATGATACTTCCATCCTAGATAAGGGAGAACAACTATCTATGGGATGCTCTTTTCGGTCATGAGGGAAAAACACTTCATCAAATTCTTGATTTTTCTGAACCTGAAAAACATCTAATTTTGAGCTTAAAGAGCTACTAAAATCAACCTTAAAATTTTCAAATAACTATGCTCAATGCAGAAAAGCCACTTGAAAATTCATTTGTATAAGTCCTTGATTGAACACTCTATCTCTGGAAGACTTTAAATGTTGTGGTAGAATTCTATGCACAAGACCTTAGATGTAGATGTCAGGTTGACATTTTGAAATTTATATACTAGTAACTTTTATGCGTTTTGAATCTATTTTCAGCAATGGAGAAGCAATTCGAAAACAAACATGAATTATGCTGGAATTGAGCCAAACAAAAATAGCTAGGGTTGGAGCTGGTTAGAACACTCGATGTCTGCAAAGCCTTGGGAGAATAGACTCATGGAACAAGACCAAATGGATGCTTTTGAAATTCAGTCTCTCAAAAGCTATGATGATGCTAGACAGAATCTCAGGAAATCTCATGAACCAGGCAAAGTTAAAGTTTGCAGAAACAATATTAGTGTTTGTGTTACTGCAAAACCACCTTCAACGGTTTCCAGTCATCCTACTAGTAGATCATCTTCAAAGCCTAGCTCTGATATCCAATCTGATGAGAGCTCAACAATCTCAAGGGGATCATGTACTCCAAAATATCGAAATACTCTACAAACATAAGATGAGAGTGTGGGAAGGCCTAATTACATGAACTCTATAGAGTGTGCCAAAGCTAAAATACGCTCGTCCAATGCTCCAAAGATAAAACCCTCATATGATGATCTTCAATTGCAGAAGAAAGTTTCTAACTTTCTTCATATAATGTTGAAGTGAAGAGCACAGCCGGTTGAAACTTGAGTGGGTTAATTTATTTTTCGCCTATGGTGTTGGAGGAGTGGGAACTCGATTCCAGGTCTAGGGTTTAACGCCTCAGTCCTGCCAAACCGGAGACAGCTTTGGCACCACAGAACAACATATTGGCTGACCTTCTCAGCAGAGGGCAGGGACTGACCCGACAAATGATAAGCAGGGGGTCCACAGGGACCCCATCCTTCAAACAAATCGTCATGCACAAGCAGAAAGAAAAGGAAGGACTAAAAATCTTGGGATATGGTGAACACAAAGACTCGAGCCGCACCAGCACAGATAAGGAACAGAAAATGCCAGCAGAAACCAGAGGCGACTCCAAGCAGAAAGATAAATAAATAAAAGAAAAGGAAGATATAAATCATAGCACAGAGATAGACCGATGGATCGCTAGATTAATAAATCCCAAAACAGCAGAAGAAGAAGAGCAAGATGAAGAAAGAAAATATAGAAAAGAAAGGGACAAAGAGCCACCCTCCACTCCTAGCACCAACAAAGCAACACAAGGAGCATGCAAACCAAAGAAAAAAGAAGCCTTGAGAGTAGTCTGTATAGATCCGGAGATTCAAGCACATCGCGAGCATATGTCAGAACATGCAGTCATATGCAAGTTCATGGGACTGTGGCCAACGGAGCGTGCCCTTTGTCAATGGATCAAACAACACTGGAGACCCAAAGGTGATATCAATCTACACCTAGGAGCTAAAGGTTTATTTATTGTTGTCTTTACAAACCTAGAGTATAAGGATAGAGTTTTTGATGGGGGTACCTATTTTTTTGCTTCTGCGGGTCTCTACATGAGACCCTGGAAATCAAATTTTGTCCTAGAAAAAGAAACCTTCACTCAAGTTCCAGTATGGATCCGTCTTTTCACCCTCCCCATAGATTATTGGGGCTTAGCAACCCTCAAACAAATTGGAGACAAGTTGGGAACCTTCATTAAAGCCTGTGAGGCCACTATTCAGTGAAGATACACCTCATGTGCTAGAATATGTGTGGAGTTAGACGTTTCAGGAGCCCTACATGAAGGCATATGGCTAGAGTTTAGAGATGAAGACTACTTCCAAGCCATTGACTACGAACAAATCCCATTCTGATGCAGAAAATATCATGAACACGGCCACCTAGTAAGAGACTGTCCTCTAAACAAATCAGAAGAAGCTCTCAAACCCTTGCTAGAAGCACAGAGCACATAAATCTTTACTAGACCAAAAGCAGGACAAAGATCCAACAGAAGAAGATCCGACAGAAGAAGATCCAACAGAACAGGGGCAGCCCCAAGCAATACCATTAACACTTTCAGTGTACTAGAAACAGAGATAGACACTGAAGAGACAAATGTGGAAGAGCAGAGAACAAAGGAGAAAAAGCACCAGCCAGACCACAACAGTAAGGAAAAGGAAGAAGATCCACTCAGTTCCAAGGCCCACAGGCACGAGCGTGAAGGAACCCAAGACGAAGACATGAAAATGCTAACCAGTGATGGGGGAAGTGACGAGATGGAGCTCAACGAAGCCTTAGAGAAGGAAGGTGTAAATCTCCCATTCATAGAAGAAAACTGGAAAGCTAAAGGAATAGAAAATGTCCCAGAAGAAGAGTTAAGAAAGATAAGTGATCTATTCATAGCAAGACAAAAGGCGGAACTAGACAGACAAAATAGAAGATTGGGCATTGTAACAGGCACAGGAAGCCACTCTAAAAATATTTCCCTCAATCCATCTGGCCTCAAGCAAAAAACGAACACGGGAAGAAGAACAAATGGTGAGGTGCTACATGATCTAGGGATTTTAATGCTGAACTCAGGTAAAATGAAGGCACTCAATGCCTTCCCATCTTACCATTAACAAGCCTTGTTATCAATGAAAATAATCTCATGGAACGCAAGAGGGCTCAACAGCCTAGAAAAGCAACAACTTCTCCACAGGAAGTTCCAAAAAGAAAATCCAGACATCATGTTCATTCAAGAAACCAAATGTGCCACTTCTCATATGGCAAACATCAGCAAAAAACTGGGCAAACCTATTGAATTCATAGAAGTAGCCAGTCACAGATGGGAACGAGGCATCACCACTCTCTAGGATACCAGAGTAGTAAATGTCCTTTCAATGGAGGCCACCAGATCCTACATTGCCACGGAGATGCAAGTTATAGGTAACTCTGAAACCTATCTTTGTATAAATGTCTATGGCCCTCAACGATTAGAAGAGAAATTTCAATTCCTCAATTTACTTATGAATCTTCAGCTAAGACACATCACTTCGAAGATCATTATGGGAGGATATTTCAACATGATAACCTCTCTCTTGGAGAAAAAAGGAGGAATACGAAGGTTAAACAGGGATGCAGAGCTCTTTGCAGAATTTATTGAAAATGCCAAACTAGTAGACGTCTAGCCAAAATCTAACTCCTTCACCTGGAACAATAGGAGAGGAGGAGATAAACTCATAGCCTCTCGATTGGATAGATTTCTCATTTCAGAAAGTTTCATTCTAGGCGGCATCACCGTGGTCTCTGACATTCTACCTAGCGGTGGATCGGATCACTGGCCTATCTCACTAGATGCTGCCTTCCTCGGCACGCCTAGAAACAAGCCATTCCGTTTCAAAAAGTTCTGGTTGCAACACCCAAACTTTGTCAAAATGTTGGAGAAGTGGTGGTGTGAACCACTGAACATCCAAGGAACTAGAATGTTCAAGCTCCAAAGCAAACTAAAACACATCAAAAACAAAATCAAGCAATGGAATGCAACGGAATTCGGTAACATTTTCCAGGAAAAAGCCATAATAGAGAGTAAGCTCGAGAAAATTCACAAAAGCTGGACCTCGGGCAACATCAGTGAAATATCAAAAGAGCAGGAAAAATACCTGTTGGTTAAATGGCAACTTAGATGTCAACAGGAAGAAACACTCTCGAGACAAAAATCCAAAGTTCATTGGCTTAAAGAAGGAGAGAAAAATACAAAGTTCTTTCATAGGTCCACTCTAGACTACAGAAGTGCAAATAAAATCCTCAAGATCAAAGATGAAGTAGGAGAAACTCTGCAAAATCATAAGGACATTTCCCCTCTACTTACGACGCACTTCAAACACATTTCGCAGGAGATGCGAGATGAAAGAACAGAGGCAATAGCTTCTCTAACTCAGGCCATTCCTAGCAACATAACTAATGAGCAAAATCTCGCTCTTCTCAGACAAGTTTCAGTGGAGGAAGTGGAGGAGGCCATTAAAAGCATGCCAAATGAAAAGGCTCCAGGACCAGGTGGCTTCACCATTAACTTCTACAAAGCATGCTGGCCCACCATCAAACAGAGATCTGGGAAGTGGTTGAGGATTCAAGATGCTCTCGCACCATACTTAAATCGCTCAACTCCACCTTCTTGGCTCTCGTCCCAAAGGAAGAGGATGCTAATACTCCTGAGAAGTTAAGACCTATAGCTCTCTGCAATGTGATTTACAAGATCATCTCCAAGGTTATAGCAAACAGACTCAAGCCTATTCTTCCCATTCTCATCTCGGAAAAACAGTCAGGATATGTGGAGGGAAGACAAATACTAGACAACATCCTATTAGCTCAAGAGATGGTGCACACTCTACAAACCAGGAAGAAAGCAGGTATGTTAATGCAATTGGATCTCTCCAAAGCATTTGATAAAGTCAACCGGAAATATCTAGAAGTTGTTCTCACAACCTTTGGCTTTGATCATCAATGGATCAAATGGATTCTTGCTCTAATTAAATCCTCCACTTTCTCCATCTTGGTCAATGGATCCCTCGGAACCCTTCTCCCCCTCCCGGGGCATAAAAGCAGGGAGACCCTCTCTCCCCTTTCCTGTTCGTGATCCTCATGGAAGGTCTAAGTCGACTCATCAGTAAAGCAAAAGCAGAAGGCAATCTCCGAGGACTTCATCCCCTGCAATCTATCCCTGTAACTATGCACCAGCAGTTCGTGGATGACACAATGGTGCACGGCAGCCCCACAGTGAAAGAAGCCATGGCTTCCAAAAATATCCTAAGCCTATTCAGCAAAGCGTCAGGTATGGAAATTAACCACGCTAAATCAACAATTTTTTTCTTTAATAGCCATCTTGCTATCCAGAAACATCTTTTAAATATTCTTGGATTTAGAAGAGGCAATCTACCCTCCAAGTACCTGGGTGCCCCGCTAACATCCAAACCCTCGCAAAAGCAACACTGGGAAAAAATTCTGGCAAAATTAGAGAACAAATCTAGACACTGGACTCACAGAGCCCTCAACTTTGCGGGCAGATTAGTCCTTACTAAGGCAATCCTTCAAGCTATCCCTCAGTACATGCTCTCCATCCTGCCTGCCCCTCAAGGCGTCCTTCACAAGATAAGAACCATCCAGAGATCATTTCAATGGAGCGCCAATTCGGGAAAAAACAAGTGGGCTCTGGTGGCCTGGAATAAACTCTATAAATCTAAAGTAGCAGGAGGCCTTAATTTAATAGACCCCCACACCATCAACATGACCTGTGGAGCCAAGCTATGGTGGTGCTGGATAAAAGAACCCACTCTTCCTTGGGCATGGCACTGGAAGGAGAAATACTCCCCTGATTGCAGTGAACAGGACCTAATTAGGTTACAGGATGTGCCGGAAGGGTCTCCCATTTGGAATCTAGCTAGGCGCAACTGCAACATAATCCAAAACCACAGCTTCTGGGAGAATGGGGAAACAGCATTCTTCTGGGAGGACGCTTGGCAGCAATTACCCTGCCTTGCAACACCAGAATTGGAGAATTACAAGAGGGAATGTCAGAACAGGGGCAATTATAAGGTTCATCAGTACTGGAGCCATGACAACAATGGACAGGATTGGAGAGACTGGTCGCCCCCTAACACGAGAAACACAACAGTAGAAACTGACAACATACAGAACTTGCTAGGCACTCTAAACAAAGGAAAAATAAGAACATCCACAGAAAAGGATAAGCTAAGATGGGGAATGAAGGGCAGCGACAATTTCACCCTTAAAGAAGTAAGGGAGCAGCTGGAGCACAATGAACACGGGGAGGCCATGCCCTGGAGCAACAAGGTTTGGGATGCCCTTTTTTGGCCTAAAATAAAGACCTTCCTTTGGCTCCTTATGCAAGGAAAAACCCTAACCTGGGAAAACTTACGGAAAAAGGATTTTCGGGTCCCTCTATATGTCCTCTTTGCAGAGCAGCAGAAGAATCCATCAATCATTTGTTCAGTTCATGCGAATGGGCTGAGTACTTATGGAATAGGATAGAAACAACCATGTAGCAAAATAACAGAGACAAAAATTCCATCCAGAATACAATTTTGCAGTGGCCACGCAACTACTCGAACAATCGTAGAATAAACAACATTTGGAAAGTTATACTAGGGTTCTTAACTTGGACCATTTGGAAGGAAAGGAACAGGCGCATTTTCTAGAATGAGCAGAGAAATCTCGAGTTTTAGCAACATACCTTAACCGAAAATGTTCTCCAACTAATCCTGGAAAAATGTAGTGCAGCTCCCGACAACAATCTCTCAGCCAGAGACCAGCACATCTTGAAAAGCTTCAAATTGGATAATGGGAACAACATTTCAACTGCAAGCAGCCAGCATGAACCTCGATCGGAACCGCTTGGATGGCACAGGCCCCCTGAGAGCTTCCTAAAGTTAAATTTCGATGGCGTCTCCCGGGGTAACCCCAGTCTAGCAGGCATAGGAGGATTCATAAGAAACTACAAAGGGGAAATTCTTTACATTTACAGTCAGGCACTGGGAGAAGGCACCAAAAACGAGATGGAATTCGCAGCTCTGGAGAAAGGCTTAAGAATTCTAAGCTCGAACCGAATCGCAAATACAGTTATTGAAGGTGACTCAGAAGTTTCCATCACTGCAGCCACGAAAATCTACAATGGCACGTCGGTGAGGAGGGTAACCAAATATTAGCGTTTAGCACAGGTAACTGATAACATTGCCAAAATGCTCAACGGCATGAAAGGTCTCACCTTTCAAGCGATCGAGCATAAGGGCAATACGGTCGTGGACCACCTAGCGAACTTCGGGATTGATCATCCCAATGCTAAATGGGACAGCTGGTGGAAAGATATCGACTAGCCTGACCTACAGGAGAAATGCATGCAGCTCGCCCAGATGGACATGTCACCGGCAGAAACCGACGATGGTACGATGGAGGATTTAATGTTTTCCGATGATTATTTATGCTGACTAAGCGACCTACATTAAACCCGACAAGAGCCGAAGGACAAATGACACAAGGCATATCCGTCACACGCAGAAGATCAAGAGATTCGTAACACCCCATGTTTAGTTTTGAAATCAGGCGTCGTAAGAAGGGAAGGACTTAGCACACTTGGCTGGCTTAGGACAAAGGAGGTGATGGTGATAGTAATGGCCGACAATCATTTCAAGATCCAACCATTCCTCCTGCGTGCAGAAATTATACCAATCGGACAGGCAAGTGGCACATTCATCCGCAGCCACTATCTGATCACCTCCCGCCAACGATTATTTAACAACCATCCCGGCCTCAAAGAAAAGCACAATTTTAACGCGTAGCAAGTTTAAGCCCACTCCCTCTGCCAACTTACTGCAGGTTATCTTCGTGGCTATAGGCTTCACCATGAAGGGAGACAACTGCCGCAACCAATTGGCTATTAAGGATCTACAACAAGCTAAAACCATGTACGAGACCAGAACTTCACAGCGGAACAAGTGCAAGCTCAGTGAATTGGAGAACAACGTGAAGGAAGAGGAAACCCAGATCTCTGACCAGCAATTGGGAAAGGAAGTGAATTGGCTACTGGACCTGGGAACTACCTTCACGCGGGCTACTCAATTCGTCCGGACCCAGGCTGAAGCGTGGCACATGAAGACCCTCCTTGTCAAAGTTCCGGAAGCCCAGGAGGAACAGGCAGAGCAACAGCGAAACCTCAAGAGACAGATGGATGCGATGGAGCACGACCACATGGCAGTGGTGGAGAGCATAGAATTTAAGCTCTCCTCGTTGGACCAGCAAGCAGACACTATCAGCAAGAAGCTCACCGTGTTAATCAAGCTCCTACGTAACGTTGTTGGAATGGACAGCACTACTGCTGAGACTTAGCGGGGGGAAACCTTTGGCATTCCACCAGGCAACCCTCCTAAGCCAGGGCCTGCCAACCGCTGATGGTTGAGTTCTCAGCCTCTTTTTTTTGTTCGCCCCTTCACCTCTTCTTTTGTTACTCCTGCAATGTCTTCTATTCTAGGGACCAATTTGGTTTGGTATGCTTCACTTCTCTACCACCCTGCGAGGTGTGCCACGTTTTATGTTCTAAGTAGTTTATGTATCTCTTTCCAAGTTGCCAGGTTGGCTGTTTAGTGGCCATAAATCTGCTACAGCAGAAGTTTTGTACACTATTTTCACTCTGTTAATACAAAAGCTTATTTACACAAAAAAAAAAAGAGCACAGCCGTTTGAGATTCTTCTCTGCATGCTTGCAAATTGATTCCACCTATGTTGATATTTGATAAATAATCTACCAAGAGTGGAGATATTTCTTCCTGTTCTTATGGAGAGTCCCGAAAACCCTTTTATCAATGCTAAGTTTCAAAGTTCTATCCTGTCACTACTAGTGTTTGAAGGTTGAAAACTCTGTTGTGAATGGTTTGAGGTACAATGACGAGCATTTCATGGGCATTCTTTTGTATGTTCGAACAAAAGTTCAACTTAGCTGCAAAGATTAAGATTTCAGCTTCCAGTTGAACTGTGTGAGATGCTCTTTAGGAGTGGAGAGTAAAATTTAGAGTTCAATTTTAAATAGTTTTTACTTAAGAACTCAAAATAAGACATGAAATATTTTCATTTGTTTAGTTGGGCCAGCATGAAACATCTGTTTGTGGTTGCATGAAGCGGGATCAAAATGTTGGTGATAGAATCTAGGCCCCATTACTAATTGTATAGTGTTGTTTCTCAAGGTTTTCCTCTGCCACTTAAGGTTCACTAGGGTAGTCTTACATGTGTTTAGTTCTTTTTATGATGGAGAGAAACCCATTTTGAAATCACACAACTTCTCTTCTATGTTATTATTTCTTATGCATTGTATAACATTTTCACTTCTTTTTTCTATACTATTATTTCTTATGTCATTTCCTTATGACGTTTCCTTTGCAACATGTACTACAAATCTAGTTTAAATATTTTCATATATTTAAAAATAAAATAAAATTAGCTCATAGAGTGTTTCAGAATCACCTTGTTATGATGTATTCTGTAAAAACATGAGATTGAAAGTTCAAATCCTTGTAAATTAGGCCAACCAAAAAATAACAATTTTAATCTATTTATTTATTTATTATATTTTTAGAATGTGGTATGTATATTTTAATTGTTTTGAAAGTAAGTTATCTTTAATTTATTATTTTATGTAAA
>APFE031477786.1:6941-20425 GCA_000404065.3 Pinus taeda | reverse complement strand
TTTGCATATTCTAATTTGATATTTAATTAAAATTATTTAATGAGAAAAAATAGTATAAAATGAATAAACTGATATGATTAAATTTGATGTTGTTTGAATATCTATTTTCAAAAATAAAAATATTATTACCCCTTATCCATTGATGGAATCTTTGTGCAAACCTTTTGAATGCAGTGGTAGACAAGTTGTCTCTAATCGTATCAGTAGAGATCGAAGGGACAAAAGAGGAATTGATGTGAGGGAAATCTTGCCACGAAAAGTTATCATGTTGTTCGGAGTTGGCTACCCCTAAAAAATGAACAGCCCAACAAATTGCTTTCTTTATATAAGATAGCGTGAATGGTTAGTGAAAAAGAAACCTTGATATAGGTGCGAGACAATAGTAGCCTGCAAGCTGGCAGACCTAGGGGACACAATCACCATAAATTTTGTAGATGTCTTAAATTATATGGTTTTCCTTAATTGTTAATTGTTTCAAATGGGTTTTGTCTTAATTTCCATTGTCTTATGTGGCCATTGTATTAAATATAAAGTTCTCTCTTAAAATATTTATGTCTCAAAGTGTTTGTCTTAAAATATTTTTGTCTTAAACTATTTTTGTCTTAAATATAAAGTTTTGCCTTAAAATACTTTTGTCTCAAACTATTTTTGTTTTAAAATATTTTTGTGTCAAACTATTTTTGTCTTAAAATATTCTTGTATTAAATTGTTTTTGTCTTAAATATAAATTGTCTTAAAATATTTTTGTCTCAAACTGTATTTTGTCTTAAATATAAAGTTGTCTTAAAATATTTTTGTCTCAAACTCTTTTTGTCTTAAATATAATGTTTTTTCTTAAAATATTTTTGTCTCAAACTCTTTTTGTCTTAAAATATTTGTGTGTCAAACTATTTTTGTCTTAAAATATTTTTGTCTTAAATTGTTTTTGTCTTAAATATAAATTGTCTTAAAATATTTTGTCTCAAACTGTATTTTGTCTTAAATATAAATTTTTGTTTTAAAATATTTTTTTCTCAAACTCCTTTTGTCTTAAATATAATGTTTTGTCTTAAAATATTTTTGTCTCAAAACTCTTTTTCTCTAAAATTTTTATATTAAGATAATTCAATTGATATTAAATTTTAATGTAAAATAACTAAAATAAAAAGTGACTTTTTAAGACAAAAGATTTCTTTTGTCTTAAAAAAATGTCTTAAAATTTCCCTTTCTGTAGTAGTGATGATAGATATAGATTATTTTCAATTGAATCAGGAATTTTTTGGGTTTTCAACTAGAATGGTTTTTTATACCTCGTATGTTCTTTTCATGTTGCATGCATTCATAGCTCATTGGTGTCTTTCTTGCTATCAAACTATGACCTAGTGGTGTTTGTGTAGTTACTAAGTGCTTGAGTTTATTACTTGTTCAATGTGTTTCCCAAGTAGATTTCTTAAAAAGGAAGAGACAATTCCCTCTCTTGATTTGGGGTTTTCTCCTCTTCAAAGAAGAATGTGACTACATTGAAGGAAAGAGGGTCGATTCATAAGTTCATTGGTCTTTGGCCTAGCTATTAATTCTATTTTATAATAGAGCTTTGTTAATTGGGTAAAACTTGACCCCAACGGTATTTTATATTGAGGAAATGATTATTATACATTTCCTTTTCAAAACATAGAGAATAGAGATGATATTCATAGATCCATACCTCATTTCATTAGCACTACAGGAATTTATCTCACTCATTGGACTCTGCATTTTAATCAACTAATGGAAATTTCTTCTAGATTAGTGTTGATGACATTTCCATATATTCCCTTTCTTTGATGGGGTGAAGGTATTTTCAATTCTATAGGAGATAAATTGGAATGCTTTGTTTCTAATGAAATGAACAAGGAAAATAACTTTTCTTGTGCCATAATTGTCACTAAAATGGATTCTTCAAAAGGCCTTCTAAAGTTGATTTAACTTAACTTGGATGGTTAGTTCCATTATTGGGCCATGCATCATGAATAGATTCCCTTTAAATATTTTATTTCATGAGTATGGGAATATTGTGAAACATTATCTCGAGGAGAAAAATTCTCAACTCCCTTTTAATCTTATGCCATCTTCTAATAGTAATGATGAACAAGGAGAATTCCAAAGAGTTGCAAGGAAGCATTAGAAGCATTTGACTAACAAGATGCATACTAGTAAGCCAGAATCTCTTTTGCATTCTTCCTCTAGTAATAGATATTAAGTTTTGAAGTCCCTAGAGTAGAAGTTGTATGTGATGAGGCCAAAGTTGTTCAATCAATACAAAATCAACTGTCTCCAAATATTATTAATTCATTTGTTGAGGAAAAGTATTCACCTAAGGATATTGACTAAATACCTCCGCTCGAAAAGAAGCAAGACGAATTTGGAATAGAGTATAACTAGGAGATCAATCCCCCCTCTTATGATTCTTATTTTGATGTGCTGAAAAACAATCCATATTTTCCCCTCCTATAACAAGAAGTAGAAAATATCAAAACAAGAAAACCATGAAATTTAGTGTTGAGAATTCTGGTGCCTCCCATGGGTCTATTGGTGGGTCGACTTCTTTCAAATCTTAGAAATGTTTTGATTTTGAAACATCTTGTGCAATAAATTTGTAAGAATCTACGAATATTCTCAAGATGTAGTAGGTGCAAGATTTAAAATATATAGTATTGGATATCTACTCCCCCTTCCTTTTTTGGGTGGAGGATGGATTTTCGCTCCTTTCATTTTAGATTCACTAAAGAATTTTTATTTATAATCATCACTTTGATGTATTTGTTGCATGTTTGGGCACAAATTTTTACTAATTTAAGTTCTCATTACTGTAAAAGACAAAGGATATATCTTTAAAGGGTTTATTTCACAAATGAATCAATTGAGTAGATCATACATCCTTATTGATGGAAAACTATACTTGATCTCTAAAGGTAATGTACATTATCCATTTACCAATTTTTTTTATGTCAACGTTTGTCACATGGCATAGGGACTTATATTATCACTCACCAAGCCCCTATTCATTTCTCTATATTTAAAAGAATGACTCTCTATATATCAATATTAAGAAAAAATGATCACTAAATTAAGTCAAGCTAATGAGAAATTATTCCTAAATAGAATATCCTATATGCATGTAGTCTCATACTATCTCCTCATAAATATCTAATATTATAAATTTCATAAATTTCAATCCTCTTTTCCTTTCCTTCTTAAATTTCTTTTAGCAGTATGGCCCATAGAAACTTTTCTTTCCTTCTCCCCTAAAAACTTCTTTGGTCAAATACACCATTACATCAGTACCACTACTAACCTCTCTTGCATACACCCCTTATCAAATGTAAAACCATATCATTATTTGAAATTTCATAAAATATACACCTCTTACCTACAAAACAATGTAAAACCATGTTATCATTTGAAATTTCATACAAAAATATCATTTGCAAAAGAAAATTTCCGAAAGATGTCATCTTTCAGAGATACACTGCTTTTGGATATCACCTTTTGAACTGATAATGATTTAAAAAATAATTTGACTGAAAAACGATGGACTTCCCAATAACATAATTTAATGTCTATTCAAGTTTTAAATTATCCATGTTCTCTCATTTTTATTTATGTCTCTATCATTTTTACGTTAATCCCATTAAAAAGTGTAAAATGATAAGTTCAAAACTCCATAAATAAAAATAATGGAAAAAAAATGACCCATAATAAAAATCTAGATGCACAAGATTAACCCTTATTAACTAATAAGCGGGATCTACATAGAATAGTGTAGACTTAGAAACGTGATTTGTTCATCCATGATTGGGGATCAGAGAAAAATATATTATTCGCAGGACCATAATAATATAGTGGAGTTATCTATGTAGAATTTAATACTCTCTTTCTATTTTTATTATTTTAATATGTAATGGGGTAATCTGTAATTTTCGAAGGCTACTCCAGCCGAGACATAGGACATAATCATTACTGTTTATAATAATTTCTAATATTCAAATTTCATTCAATCAATTTCCTTATTTCGATAAAATAAAAATTTATTATATAAAAATAATAAAATTATTTATAAATTATTTATATCATTTATATCATAAAAATAATAGTAATTTAATGTAAATAAAATTTAAAAATATAACTATAAATTTAAAAATAAAAAAATTCTTTATAATACATATCCAAATAAATTTTAAAAAAACAGTTCATAGAAAAAAGCTAAATTATAATAATATAATTTGAACCATAATAAATAAAAGTAATGATATATTATGTAAATTTGAAAATATATCTATTTTTCTTATCTTAAGATTCTATTATTAAAATAATATTAACTTTCTTTACCTTTAAATTTTTTAATAAAAATCCAATAGATTAAAATGCCATGGCTAAATAAAATTATTATATTAATTTATAATTTTTTAATAACCAATAAAATAAAAAAAAAATTATATAATTATGTATTTGTTTTTATTTTTAAAAATTAAAATTTCAAATATAAATTTAAATTTGTTTTTTCTCTAAGCTGGTCATATTGTTATGTTTATATAATATTTGTACAAGACATACTTATTCAAAGACTCATCACATGACTTTAGTCTTATAATGTCAAGAGAATTGAAATTTCTTCATAAAAAATGTGTTTTAATTATTGACAAAAATAACCTTCAAACTTTTATAAATCTAAATTATCATCAATAAAAAAGTGCTTTAACAATTGCTTAACAATACAGACTGGTAAATTATAAAATGTGTATCAAAGATTTTAAGGAATATAAATGAAATAAAATATTTATCAAATTCTCCAATCTAAAAGTTATTTAAAAAAGAAAATTGAATCTAATTTAGTTTTTAAATTTGGTTTTAAACTGACAAAGAAAAATTATACTTCAAAAAAGGAAGGAGAAGGAACAACATGATAAAGATATAATTAAATAATTAAAATATCTAAAATTGATAATTTAGATAAAATGGTTTTATTATCTAATCAGAAACATGCTTTCAGAAAGGATCGAACTAGCAAGAAATATCATTGAACTTAGAGACCAGACAGCTATTTTTCAAAAAGGTGTGAAGCATGGAAACATGCCTTCAGAAAGGATCGAACTAGCAAGAAATATCATTGAACTTAGAGACCAGACAACTATTTTTCAAAAAGGTGTGAAGCATGGTGTAGATGCCAAGTGAAACTTCAAATTTCACGCAGCCTGCTAGTGGCCGGAAAGAAACCACTCACAATGGACTAAGCAAATAGCGACATGGGCTGAACAATGCACTCACTATCGTTCACACATTTTTCTTCAAGTTTAGAACGTATTGCTCTCAAACCTTCTACAAAGCTCTCAATGTTTTTATCGGAAGAGCCTCGTTGACGCACTCCAGCTCTCGCACTTTCTTTTAAGACCTCTACATTTTTCTTCACCTCCTTGCCTTCATCACTGAATAATTTAATGATAGCCTTAGATACATCTCCCCTCACTATCACAACCTTATCTTCCTCGTCATCGTCTCCGCTTAATCTGAAACCAATCTTCCATTCATCAGCCATGAGCTTGCAGTTGGTGAATTGATCTGACCAAAATGGAAACCCCACCAAGGGAACTCCAAATGCTATGCTTTCAAGCATCGAGTTCCATCCGCAGTGAGTAACGAAACCCGCAATGGAGGGATGGGATAACACTTGCAGCTGATTGCACCATGGAACAACGAGGCCCTGCCTTTTCGTTTCATCAAGAAAACCGTCTGGTAAGCAGTCTGAGACTGTCGAAGAGACTATGTCTGGACGTAGAGCCCAGAGAAAGAACTGTCCGCTTTCCTTGAGACCCATCGCTATTTCCTCCACCTGAGCTTTAGTCGTATGGATCATACTCCCAAAGGAAACGTATATAACCGAACCATTAGGTTTTGCATCCAGCCACTCGCAGCAGTCACACTGTGACCAAATGTTAGTTCCAACTCTTGTGTCGTCGGAGTGCTCACTGTTCAAATAACCCGATGGAAGCAGCGGACCAACATGCAAAACCGGAGGTTGTAAATTCAGTTCCCCGCTTTCGAGATCATCGAAAGAATTACCGAGAACCCAATCTGCCTCGCGGCTTAGCATAATGCACTTAGATAACACATCAAGAATGTACTGTGTATCCGCATCTACCTCGCGGACGAACGATGGAAGATCTCTTACAGCTAAGGTTGGGACTCCCGGAATATAATCGATCGAAATGCTTCTCTCGTCAGCTGCACCCAAATCCAAATCACGATAAGTAAACGGGGAAACAGGTTCAGTTGTCAGTAACTATCAAGCGTTCAGGCGAACTTCCTGGAATCCCTAGTTCAAAACTGTAACTGTAAATAAACAAAGGAACTGAAAACTCACCAATTCCTTCACAAATAGAGTGACGAAAATCCTGCAGAAGATGTGCGTGATAGTAGATCGAGTAAAGAGCTGTCGGCTGTGTCCAGAATGAAATCCAGGGAATGCCGAATTTCCTAGTGACTTCAAATGACCAGATAAGCATGGTATCAGCTATGACGCACGATATAGGAGGCCCCGCCTTGTTCAGATTGTGCAGAAGTTTTTCGAACTCTCCCCCCATATTCTCGACAGAGAGGATAAAATCTTTGAATCCGGCGGACCGGTCGAAATCTAGAGGTAATCCATCGGAGATCTGAGCAGAGCGAATATCTAGACCAAGATTCCGAGCTTCCTGCTCAACAGGATCGTCTTGTTCAGCACTTTGCGTATGAGCTTTAGTGATCTGCTGGTGTCTGTGATGCGTTGTAACGAAGGTGACTGTAACACCTTTGAAAGCAAGCCTCTTCGCAAACTGCATCATAGGAGTTATATGACCTTGCGTTGGATATGGAATCACAATCGCGTGCAAGGGTACCGGATTGAAACCCATCTTTCTCTTCTATCGTGAGCTCTGTCACACTGGTAGTCACAAAACGAAAAGGCAATTGGGGAACGGAATTACTTTTGAAAGCGTTTCATCGATCACACAATCTTGGCCCAAGAGACAATGTTTTGTACCAGCATAACAGTCATTATTTTGTAGCAGTATAAACTGTGCGTGACGTGACGTGATGTGACAGTGAGAGAATCTTTTGAGCGGGGAGATTTAATAAGAAACTATAATTAAATCTGACAATTTAGTGACTTATTCGTTTATTTAATTAATCTCACATGGTTTCCACGTGACCTGACGTGACAGTGCGAGAATCTTTGGAGCGGGGAGATCTAATAAGAAACTATAATTAAATTTGACAATTTAGTGACTTATTCGTTTATTTCATTAATCTCACATGGTTTCCAGTTGTCATTGTATTTAATTTACTTGACATGGTTTTGTCTTAAACACTCGCATGAACTGTAGCGGAAGAGGGAGAATCATATAATTAAATATTGGTAAATGCTATAATCATCCATCACTGACCACTTTTTTTAATTTGTTTGATACCAGTTAAACAAGAGAACAATCATATAAACTAAATATGGGTAAATGCTATAAATATCCATCACTTATAAAAAAATTTAAACATCAATATATAAAAATATTATTATAATCCTCTTATTAGAGTGATCGTCTTGCCTTAAATGGCATTCATGCACAGTTAATTCCCATAGTGCCGCCACCTGCTCTGTAGCGTGGAGCTCTAGGCTTAGAACAGAGGCAGGAGGAATGTCTTAATGGGCAAGGGACGGTGCAAGACAGCGCCATTAATGGAGGCCGAAGCCCAACGCAGCCTAAGGAGTGTTATTTACATGGAGACACCCGGTGATCATTCCACTATGAAGTTGGTTAAGGATTATGGTGTTCGGTTCGTTATGAGAATTGAGGGTGAGGCCGAGAGGGAGTCTAGCCTCGCAGGGGAAAATCGAGTTGGTTCTGGCTCGAATTTGCAGCCCTTTCACTCGACCTGGGTTCTTCGCTCCGGAACTCCTTCGACGACATGGGGTAAGTTGTCCATTCGCTGTTATATTCGTTATACAGTCTCTCTCTCTCTCGGTTTCGAGTTTCTATTGTGTTTTGTTCTGCTTTTCGATTCGGTTCGGGGCCCTCGGTTTCTGTGAGGCACAATTCTGGGTTCTGCAATGGTTCGGTTAAGGTTTCAGTGATTGTGAGCACCATGAAGCGGCGAGGGAAATGTTCTCGCTCTGGGGAAAGACCTGTAAACGTCCCTCCGCTCGCCATCAGCCTGCTCCACTGCTCACTACCATTAACCTCACTTCCTCCCGTGAGAACCCTCCTGCTAGCAATCCCACTCGCCATCCGATTCCAAACAGTGCATTCCAATCCACCCATTTTAAATTTCAAAGCAATCTGCCCTATGATTTCAGCCGAGATAACCATCCTTGTGACTTAGGAAATTAACGAGGTGCCTCCTATCTCCTGCATTGACCCCAATTCATCCCAGAGCATTGAGTGTTCTTCTGCCAAAATTGCCATGGCCACCAAGAGGGAAGCTAAACCAGTGATTCATGTTGATTCGCCTTCCCTAATTCCTCCCCTCAGTGACTCTGTCAATCTGATTTTGGATCCCGACACTGGCACCACCGACAGGACCCAGGAGGGCAACATGTTGCATGAAAAAGAAGTGCTCAGCCACGACGCATGTCGGCACGCTCAAGAGACGCAGGGGAAGAGGAAAAATGAACAAGTGGTTCGTGAGGTTGCTCTTTTTGGTTCTTGTGAGGCTGCTTTGGAAGCATTGCCCAGTTTTGAGCTTCTACTTGCTGTGGCGTATGTTCGTTTCTTGGTCGAGGGTTCTAGCTCCGGTCATATGGTTATCTTAAGTTCTTTCTCTCTTAGTATCTCTCTAAAGCCAATTGATTTGGTTGTTTGTTTTGTTGAATTGGCTGTGAGTTTTGGTGAGATTCCCGAGCTCTTATGTAATGGGGAAATTTTGTAAAATATTCGAAGTGCGGGCTCCTCCAGCCGCCCCATCTTGTAATATTATCATATTTACCAGTTAATAGAAATAGCTTTTACCGAGAAAAAAAAAAATTATTAAAATTAAAAGATTATAAATTTATTTTAATTATTCTCATTATTATTATAGAAATATTTTTGAGGTCATTTTAAATAGTTTTTACAATATTATGAGTGAATACCATCATTTATCAATATTGTAAGTCTAAAATTTCATATAATTTTACAAAAATCCAAAATTATTTAAAGATGATTTTCACTTTTTTAATTGAAAAATACTATCAAAAACAATTTAGAATATCTTAACCATAAAGTTTCACCTCCACTTTATATTGATATTCTTAATTTGTAAATAGGCATTCTTACAATATCATGGGCCAATATCATGAGCCAATACCATGCTTATCAGTACCACATGCCGAAAAAGTCAAAAATTACATAACTTTTTAAAAAATTAATGGCTTTAACTAAAATAGTAAAAAGGACACAACTATTTTTGAAATAAATCTAAATATTTTAAAATATTGTTTGAAGGTTAAATCTTTACCATCCACTTAATAATTATTAATAATTAAATTTAAATTATAGTATTCATATTTCAAAATTAAAATAAAACTTAAAACCCTATTGCAAAATAAATTAAAATTTTAAACCCTACTCCAAAATAAGTATGCCTATTGGCACAATAAATTGGTAATCAAATTTTTTATGTTCATGAATTTTCTTTCTTTAATTATTTGGCAGTAATTTTTTGAATCACAATTTTGAAAATTTTTCATCTAACTAATTTATATGTAGAATATTTAATGTCTATAAATTTAACAACTCTAACTTACCTTTTAAAAATTTCTAATTAAATTTCAGACAAAATTTATTTAATAATATATTTTGAAAAATACATGAAATCTTTAAATAAAACTAATATTTTCATAAATTGAATCTAATCTATTATAATTTAATCATAATATTGAGATGTTAAAATAATGATAAAGACACATTCAATTATATTTATATGGTCTAGAGTATGACCTAGGACTTCTTTGCGTGGATTAAGAGTTTGTTTCCATGAAAGTAGTGAAACTCCGCTACTTTATAGATAATCAATTAGTAATTCTGGGTAGTGTAGGTTTTTTTTAATAATAATGATGAGTTAGCTTGTATTCATGGATAATAGCCAACTATTGACAATGATTTAAAAACTCAGATAATAAATTTTCCCACATATAAAAAATTACAAGATTAAGTTTAAGTTGGAGCCAATCCATTTATTAGATAGAAAAAAAATAAATCCATATTCTATAATTAATTTAACTATATATAAAAATGAGAAAACAAAATTGAACAAAAACATTTCAACATAATACATTAGAAATATGTTATCTCAATCGTCAATATTTTTGTGAAATCATGTCAAAGACCACATAATTTTGTACATAATTTTGTATTTAGATTTTGCTCCAAAAAAATCAAAAAATTACATAGACTATTATTCGTTTAAAACTTGTTGCATTGCATTATGGATTATAATTCTCTATCTCCATTCCAGTACACACAAGAAAGAAATCATGCCACCTTCAACTTTAAATTGTAAGAATGCCAAACTCAGTTGCTAAATTGTAAGAATGCGAAACTCAGTTGCAAGCATAAAGCTGGTATATATTTCAATATAAAACCTTCGGATGCCACAGTAACATAGAAAAAATGCGGTACATAATTGGCTAAGGAGATAGAAAACTATTTTTATTAGTCCCTGCCCTTCGGGCTTGCAGGGACTATAGTAATCGATTTTGTTAGTTAGCATTACTTTGACACGATTATCGATCAACAAATTTGAGCTTAAACCAAAGTTTGCGGCAAGCTCATGTCAACTCAATATAATATTTTATGTTTTTAACCAATCAATACAATCTCCGTCTTATTTGGCCTCAAACCGAGGTATACCAGCTGAAAACTTAGGAAAAAGTTGAGAAATGTACAAGTAGACACATTCACGAAGTAATGCTAAGTCTTTGCATTAGCATTAATTTGCTAACATTTAATGTTAAGGTATATCGCTGCACTAGAACTAGGAACTAGTTTATAAGTCGCTGAAGTTGCCACTTGCATGCTTCGGTGTCTGCATGTTGCATGCTTCGTGTCTCCATGTTCTGATTCGGTGTCTGCATGTCTCTTAGTATTTAACCTGGCTTCTCTGGCCGTGAACTTCAGCAGGGTAACGTCTCACTGCCTAGATGCTCTGCGCTCCCACAGAGATTATTCCAGAGATTATTCCAGGGCTGGGAATAGATGCCGGATGCTCTCCTGATCTTCATCAAGTTAACGTCATCGACCTGCAAACAAATCAGCAAATACATTAATGTATGTGATGTCACATTAGAAAACTGTTTATCATCTCTTCTCATGCAGAAGTTACTAATTATTTCAAGTTACTAATTATTTCAATTTGTTTCAACAGGTGACAGGAACCACAACAGTAAAGCCAGACGTTTGCGTGCAAGACGAAGTTACCTGGTATCTGAATATGATCGATGTACAAAAAGCATCCTGCCTTCTCCACGCCCGAATTCAACTGTTCAGGTAAATCCAACCAGTTCCACGGCAATTGCAACAATTCAAGCTAATTCTGAGTTTTCTAATAGCTGAGTAATTTTCATAGATGAAATAGATTGCTAATTCTGAGTTTTCTAATAGCTGAGTAATTTTCATAGATGAAATAGATTGGAATGAACAGAGAGTCTCTGCAGGTTAAACAGTTTGATTCCGAGTGTCTCAGGCAGCCGCTGTAGCTTGTTGAAATCAGCAATCAGCTCTTTCAGCCGACTGATAGAGATAAGTGTAATATGTTAGCCGTAAAATCATACAATCCATTAAATTGCAGAGAATTAAATCTTCAAAATTAGGGTTTGGATACGGTTTTTACGGTCAATCTTGAAAAATTGGGCAAACAAGTTCCTAAAAACATTGAGTAGCTCGAATTAAATATTCTTGAAAATACTGAGGGTCGATACAATTTTTACCGGCAATTTAAAATGCTCTCCGGCAATTCGGCGAAGAAGTTATAAACTCTATAAATTTTTGGCTACTTTAAACATAAAATAATTTTATGCTTGGTATAATTAATTTTAGCAAAACTAAAAATTTGTGTTCTTAGTTTTTTTCTTTTTAAATCTAATATTAACCCTGTAAAATTTCACGTTCGTGAAAAAATACCTACTACTATATCGCAATCATTCACTCTCACAAGAAAACAGAATTGTAAAAAAATTACACCATGTTGTTGATTATAGGAGAGGGCAGAAATATGAAAGCAAAAATAAATTGATCGAGTTACCCAATATGCAGAGTCGGTTCACGATGCGGTGACTGAACGTGAGGGTTGTAATTCCCAGCAGTAGAGTCAGATCTTGATATCGCTGAATTTTCAGACTTCTTTATAATGCTGTCGTACATTTGATAGAATTCCTCAAGCTGTATAACGGATCTGTGTGGAGCCTTTTCTTCTTCTGCAAGTCTTTTCGCCTCGGCCTCCATTGCAGCCTGCATTAATTAATCGATGCAATTTATTTATGCTGCAAATAGGTAAAATTAGAATTCACAAAAGAAAGAAAAGCCGACCTTGTCAGCCTTGCAGAGCGAGATATCCATGTCGGGGTGACTGGGGAGGGCTGCGAAGAGCACCGAAGTACAGCTGCATCTTTCCGCTTGATTGTAGATGGCCTGCGAATTTACCTGGCGTCGCATGAAAAATCTACGAAACATTTACAGAATTTTCAAAAATTAAAAAATGCTTGAAGACCGGAGAAAAACGGCGCAGCTAATGACAAAGTTTTACCTGTAAGCTTTACCCCTGCTATGCTTGGCAGCAGCAATGGCGGGTGCAACTGTGGAAACCCTGGACACCTTTACTTTCATTTGGTCATCTGCCATGGCCGCAGGATAGAAACGGCTCCATGTGGTGGTGAATATGCGAAGTGCAGTGTGGTGGTGAAACCTTACTTGTCGCCAATATGATTAGTTTACCATTCCACATTTTGCGGGCCCCATTTTACTTGTCGCCATGATCACCATGCATAGTGCCATTTGTGTGACCCACGTGCATGTATGACACATGTCCCATCCTCTTATTGACCGGTACATCCATTCACTTGTATTCTTTGTTTCAATACCATCACTATGTTATCTTATGTTATAAGATTTATTTCAATAGATTTACTTTTACTTAAACTTTATGTGCATTTAAATTATAGAAGATTTGACAGTTATCATTCTGCTAAATATGAAAGATTTCACACTCATAAATTTACTAATTTGAGAATCACTTTCCTATTTCAGTAGATTTCACACATTTTATGTTTTTCTCGTCTTTGTTATCCTGCCATTTCGTTCATTATCAACCTTTTATTGTTTCCATTTCATTTATCCCCAGTTTTCTTGTGTATACTTGTGTATACGATACAATAAAACCCTAAAAATAGCAATCAGTTTTTGTGTCTAAGTTCTGATAAAACCCTACAAATTGCAATTATGAGTTGAGCAATTACGGAAAAGCTG
>APFE031477784.1:0-11012 GCA_000404065.3 Pinus taeda | reverse complement strand
GCAATAAAAACTCCTAAACCCTACCACTTGAAATCATAAAAGTCATTGCTCTTAGGATTGCAAATTTGTTGTGTTGATGCCAAGGTTCCTCCTCCCTTTCACCTTTCATTTTTCCCCTTCTTTCCATTGTTCCCTTCCCCCCTATTCCATTTTTCCCATCTTTCCCTACCCTAGAATGTTACTAAACCCCTATTCCCTATCCCCTCCACTCATTTGTCAAATGTAAAACCCCAAAATCCTACCTTATAAATTCCCCAAACACTCCTACATGTCCCTAAACAAAATTTCTCCCCATAATCCCTAATCCCATCATATTATTCCCCTTCCTAACAGTCCCTTTTGCATTGTTCCCCTTGGTGGCAGAGTTCATAACAACAGATAGTTTCATACATCATCAAAGGGAAATCCAAGCACAGTCCATATACAGTAGTCATGAAATCTGAGCATTCATCAGAGTATGAAATGGAAACCCAAAGTGATTCATCCTCGGAAGAACAGGCTCCCCGGAGACATCATAAAGTGGCAAACATGTTAGGGATGTCATGTTTCCAGCACCTGTCATGTTTTGAGTTTTGTCAAAAGGTAGCTATTGTTCAAGTTCATCATGAGTTGGCCCATATTTTAGTGCTTCACTTACATGGAGATCACTCTATCTTAGTCAGTGTCACCTTCAAACTAACACCTCAAAACTATCTCATTAGCAACCGGCATACCGAACGTTGGAGAACCATGGCACAAGAAACAGAAGGTTGATCGCCAACATTATGAGCCATACATTAAGGCCAGTTTCTTGAGGCAGCTCAAAAGGGTCTTTCCATTCCGATATTTGAAATATGAATATGCTCCACTGATGAAGTTGATCATGAAATACTTCAGCTGTGAGGGGAGGTTCTCTCGTTTATATGCTTATCACATCAGGTTGCTCATGCATTTTACCAGGGTACAGATGAAGAACATCCCATATTTCATTTGCAGGAACATAGAGAGGATGAACACCTTCATGCAGCACAAAACCCCTCAGCAGCAACTTAACAGTGTTTATCACTTTGCTCTTATTAAGATTTTGGTGGTTCATCAGCTGGGATTGCAGTGGGCATTACTTGGGGATGATTTCATTCCCGTGACCTCTTCAGCACTTCACAGGTATTATCAGAGGTTGAACATGAGATAGGTGGTCCTTCTCATCAGTATGAGCACCATGAAACCGCTACTATGCCAGTATTCATCACCTATCAGAGAGGCAGTAGACATTTGTTTGCAGCAGCAAAGCAAGTGTTATCTCCACCCGGGGTGGAAGGGGCCTCGCTTCCAACATCGGCAACACAGGTACAGGACAGGGGCAAGAGGCCCATGCATGACGAGGGGCCATCAGGTGAACGAGAGACCGACTTCATCCTCATTCATGATGATGATACAGATGTGGAGAGTGCCAAACTTAGGAGGACCATCCAGGAGCAGCAAACGGAGATCCAAGCCTTGTCTCTCAATTTGGAGAGGGTTAAGTGGATTATTAGGTATTTGGAGTAGAGGAAAAAATAGCTCGAAGACTAGCATGAAATCATGGAGCTACAAAGCATCCGCGAGAATCACCTATCTGCCCAACATAGGAGGATTGAGCTCACTCCATTAGAGCAAGAGATCAACAATGACCGAGAGTCTTGGCTCGAGCGGATCAACATCCACCTTGAGAGACTACTAGAGAAGGCCGACAAGGACAAAACATTATTGAGGCCGATGGTTTTTCACTACAGGGCACGGAACATGAGTTCAAAGGCTCGGATAAGGAATTTGAAGGCGAAATTGAGGAGAGCGACAAAAAGACAAAAGAGGCAAAAAGAGAAAGATCAGCTATGAATCTTGGCTGAAGCCTTTGTGGCCTAGCATAGCACTTCATAGAGAACCTCTAGCCCAAATTTCAAAAAAATTGGGGCAATTTTGGTCATTTGACAAATTTTTTTGCACAAAACAAGCTTTTTCCCCCTGTGCGCCACGCCACTGGCGCAGCGCTTATGATAGGGAGCTCCAAATCACAAAAGGTTTGCATTTTTGGATTCAGCATGAAAAATCATGACTGTTGGTGCATGGACAAGAAGTTTTGACAAGTTTTGAGTCCCCAGGAGGTCAAAAACACTCAAAAAATGACCTCTCTGCCCCTATTTTGACACACAGGAAGCATTCTTGGGTGATTGAAGTTTTGGAGGGGCAAATGAGCACCAAATTCCGAAATTCTACTTGGGTTGGAAAGTAGACAGGTAGGGATTTCAAACAAGCACACTTGGGCACAATTTGGACTTCTGCAAGTACCTCAAAATCACCTCCAAAGTGGCGCAATGCATATAGTTTTGGGCGCAGCGCACAGAGACCCAAAGGCCAAAATCACTTCCGCTCTGCGACATTTCGATTCATTATTTTCTCCAAGTGGGCCTGCTCATTTAAATTACATTTTTCTTGGCACCTAAGGCAAAGTTTAAAAAGTACTTTCACTAAAGGTTGGCTTCTATCCAAGTGGCAAAGGAAGGCGAGCAGTCACTCAATCCGTTTGTCATTTTTGTAACATTGCACCTATCACTAATGGTTGGCTTTCCATTTCCAGTTTGTAATGATTTGAAAAACTCCCCAGCTATGGGTCGTTCCATTTCCTGATGGAAAAGTCTATTTATTGTATGTAAAACCATTTTCAAAGGGTTGGTTGTAATTTCTGGGAGGCTGTGGGAGAGAAACTCAGTTCCTCATTTTATATTTTAACAGAGAATTAATGAAAGGCAGCGGCTCTGGTTCATGAGATTCATGTGGTGTGAGTGTAGCAAATGTATTCTCTTTCTATTTCATATGTATTTCGTTATGTTTCACAGTTCATTCATATTCATGTCCAGTGAAATTTTCTAAGATAAGGTAGAATTCATGTTTATTGCTCTACCTGTGGGAAAGTTTCACGTTCTGTGTTCTTCTTCTATTGTAAAGGATTCATGTGTTTATGCCCTTTTCACCCTCCTAAACAATATTTCCATTTCGCATTATTTCAAATTTAATTGCTAGACTTTCCGCCTGTCTTGCCTCACGAAGTAATTCTGCATTTGTGCTAAATTCTCTGCTCATTGTTTTTCGTTGGTCCCATACATCCCAGAAACTCAGTCATTTATCAAAAATTTCCTCTTGTTTCCATATTTATTTACCTAGCCTAAAATCAATATTCGTTGTAAGTCATCTCAGACCATATTGTTTATTTATTCACTGAGCATGACACAGAGAGAGCCCTCTCCTGTTCTGGTAGGGCTAGCTACCAGACTGAGCGTGGTTTGTGGTTACCCTGAATTTTGCCTTCCTTCAGCCTAAGGTAGATTTAGGTGATAACATAGTGGCAACTCCGCTAGGGAACGAAATTACTCCCCTTACTTCTTCATAATTCTAAGCTTCCGGATGATAAGTTTAGGATTTGATAGGCTGAGTGAGTTGGTCATGTCCTTTTGATTTTTCTTAATAGCACGCTGGCTTCTAGAAGATATACCAGAGCTAATCCAAATCCAAATCCTCTGCACATCTACGAAAATCCCAATTTGATTCCAAGACTTTGTCGTCAAGAGAGCTCTATATCTCCCGTGTTCAAATCCCATTCATGTCCTGACATTTTTGAGTATCTTGAAGAGCTAGATTTTGATGAGCAGTTTGAAATATCATTGTTCAAGACCAAATCCGAAAGGGCGGTTGACTCTATTATCCCCAATCCATAGTTTCTTGTAGACTTGGAAACTGAAAGGGTTAACCAGTCAATTGATAATTACATTGTGGCACAGCTTCAAACTCCAATTTTTAGCCCCATACAAACTGCGCACACTCCTCCAACACTGCCAAGGCCAAACCCACCAAGAGTGATGGCTGCTCATTTTGCGCCTCTTGTCCTGCCTCAAGTTTTAGATGATATGCCTGCAGATTAGCAAAGAAAAATCCTATTTTTTGATGGCACTCCTAACAGCATTACCACTCAGCAACATTTGGACAGAATGGCAGATTTCTATGAACTTCATGAGATCGATGCAGAGAATGTGGCAATGAGACTCTTTGTATAGACATTTGTAGGTGAAGTGAGGAAATGGTTCAGAGGTTTGCCGGCTGCACGTATCGCTACCTTGGCCGACCTACAAAGACAATTTTGAGGCCGCTGGGAAGTGTAAAAGAATCCTCTCCAAATTCTGGCTGAATATGAGAAAATCAAACGAAACGCTGGTGAGTCGGTCCAAGACTATTGCATTAGATTCAATTATGTTTATAATGAAATTCCTGATCATCTAAGGCCACCTATGGGGCTAGCCATGGTGAAGTTTCCGGATAGTTTTGATGCTGACATGGATTATCAATTAAGAGAGAGAGAACCGGCCACAATGGAAGACATGCAGAAGATCGCGGTCAGCATTGAAGCAAATCTGCTGACCAAGAGGGCTAGAGCAAAGGCAGAAAAGAAGGTTACCGTAAAAGAAGAATCTTCCTCGTAGATCAATTACTCCGGAAGGTAGAGCAGATGCTTGAAAGGGTGAAACTTGACAAACCTGAGCCACAAGTTAGAAATCCTAACTTTCGTGGCCAGCAACAGCCACAATATAGAATAAGGCAGAGAGATCAGCGAGCCCAAGAGCAAACAGCACAGCAGCCAGTACAGCCACCTTTGCAGCAGAATTTTGTGCATGGACTGGAGTCAGATGAGGACGGGAATATAATAGGTGAGGAAAACCACTTCTTTACTCCGGATGATTTTCCTATTTATATTACTGAGGATGAGAAGTATGCAAAAAGTTTGGTTGTACACAAAGGTGCTGATTTCATTCTAGCAAATGACACCGTTTTGGAGGAAGAATCAGATGAGTACCAAAGACGCTATATGAATGCTATGTCCGCCCAGCAGCAGCGATATTCACTTAGAAACATAGACGTGCCGGTTAAACCAATTCAGAAGAGGAAGGATGGTGAGACATCAAAGAATAATTCATCAGTTGCACAAAGGAAAGGAAAGGAGGCGGTTGATCTGGATAGCAGCAAATCACCATCAGCAGAAAAATCAAATCAGCCAATTGCATCGAAAGAAAAGGAAAGGAAAGAAATCCCAGTCAAAGAGGTAGAAAAGGTTCTCGCTTTTAATTTAGAGAATGAAATTTCTAAATTGAAGGTATCCATTCCCTTGACTGAAATAATGAGGAACAGCAGTTATAGAAGTCAAGTGTCTAAAATTTTGAATTTTGACCCAATGTCCGACATGGTGAATGTCAAAGATGATCAACCCGAAATGATTTTTGGGCCACCATCGAATGGTGAGTCTCCTAATAATGATGTGCCACCTTTTTATATCAGTTTAAGATTGCATGACTTTGTGTTACATAATGCCATGTTCGATTCCGAAGCTTCTCACAATCTCATGCCCAAGGCTATCATGGATAAGCTGGGTCTGGACATCACCCGGCAATACCATGATCTCTATTCATTTGATTCCAGCAAAGTGAGATGTATCGGGCTCATCAAAGACTTGGTTGTGAGTCTGGATCAAATCCTAATGAAGAATGTTTTGATGGATATTGTTGTAGCTGATATTCCTCCCACATTCGGCATGCTTCTTTCCAAGTCTTGGGTAGCAAAATTGAAAGGGACACTACAACTAGATTTCTCCTATGCAACAATTCTGGTGTTTGGCAAAATGAGGAAACTGTATCGAGAAAAAAAAATGAAATACATTATTACAAGCAAGGAGAAACCAATAAAGCATCCGATTAATTATGTACATACAGATTTAGAGTCTTTCATTTTGTATTCTGATAGTTTCAATGATATCAATAGTCAGTTAGTAGAAGCATATGATTGATGACCCAGGCCACTCCTAGGCCACAGCTACCAGGATCTTTTCCAACTTCCATGCATACAAACCATGCTGATTCATCACACACAAGTGTCCGCTTAAAGATAAATTATAAAAACCACGCTGGCGTTAAGTCCAATTCCCAACTCAACAAAAAAATTGCGCCCTTACGGTCATTTCAACCCACAACAGAACCCATATGACTGCCACAACAAGCAATTCGAATGTTTGTTAACAAAACACAATACCAGGTCAGAGCATTACCCGATATGAAAACCCACAATTATTCTTCAATACTCCGCGAAATAAGAACACTGGATCCTTCGGACATCCACCATTCAGGTTTGATCAAAAATAAAAGTAATCATGCACTATCCATATAAAATAATATATAGTGATCCCTGCCTCTAACCAGCACGCAGCCGGAGTTAATAAACAGTCAAAAGGTTCAAACCATTATAGGCCAGCTAAAGCAGTAATGCTCATAATTTTTGTCGATGGACGCGGTCATTCACCAGTTGGGCCACAGGTTTATTACCCACCGGTTCTCATATGTCGCTCCAATACCCATCACACTCCATATACTTGGCTTTACGCTGGATCGGACAACAACTTAGGTCCTTTGTACACCTGTACACTTAATCCACAGTAAACATTTCACATTCATCGACTTATTTCACCCACACATGAATTTGACATTGCACACATTCAATCCATATTCAATCGACTCAAAATGCACAGATAAAATGTATAATTATTCCCCTCCATATGTAGGTAACTCCTCACACATCGTTACACACTCAGGTTCTATGCGTATTGCGTCTCAATTCAAATTCAGTATTTACAGTTAACTTTACCAAACACTTCAATTTGTCTCCATACAATATTAACGTATTTACTTAATTCCGAGACCTGTTCATACCTGTGCACGCTGCCTCATAATGTGATGCTCACCCTGTAGCGATCTGCAATACTTCTTTAAACATATTATAGCTCCAATCTGGCTTATTACACAACTCCAGGAAGAAAGAAGAGGGAGGTTATCGACAATGGAAAGTGTGCATACTTGGGCAAACTTTGGAACAATCCCAGAGCCTGACAGCACCTTACTGCATTCTTGGCAGTTTAATGCGCGGTCTGCATCACTCATACCCGAGTACAGCGACTTTTTCAACACATCCAAAAGTATACAAGACTCTGTTTTTGTAGTAGCAACATAAATCTCAGATTGACTGACAGCTACCGCAATGCTAGCTATGTTACTACTGTAAAATCCCTGATCAAATATGGATATCTCTGGTTTGCCCGCTGTTTCGTATTTCTTCTGTTGGATTTTATGTTTGAATTGATTTTCCAGCCATTTTTATGCATGCGGGGTTTTGACTCCGGAAATAATAGAACAACAATAATACATAGGCGTGAAAATGCAAAGCTTTAAAACGATTAAAAGTACACATCCAACTTCAATGGATCACTGATATTTGTATGATTTAAGTTGAAATCATGCCAACTATTACGAGTTCAACCCCATTCAAGTAAATCACAGTTCAAACCCATGCGCATCACACAAAATAAACACCCGGATTTTATTCAAAACAGAGTATGAGAAAGAGTTCCACCGTGCCGTTCACTCCTACAGAATTTGGTTTTCCAGGGACCGATCCACAGAGATTTTACATCTACCTCTCCAATCTATTTAATGCAGATTAATAGATAACGCTGGAATTCAAGATTGTAATGATTTTCTCAAATCCATATATAAAACCAGTGATCTCAGGGAAAAATCCAAGTCAGAACCAATTCTACGCCTTCCTCATTTAATCAATGATATATATATACATTTGAAACATCGTTTACATAAAAACAAAAGGAGAACACTTACAAACTTATTTTTTTTGGCCTGATCTTCGATATTGATGGCCTTTTACAACTGCCGAAGGCTCTCAAGGAAACCTCACGCTCACCTCTCTTTCTCATGGCTTTGAGGCTCATAAATTTATACAAATTGAATTTAACCAATTTAGGCTCAAATCTCCTTAATTTCTCAACAAAGTCCTCAAATATCTCAACACCTCTACAATCAAGATTTTATCCCTAAAATCTTGAAACTACTTCCTAGAATTTCTATCTAATACTATTTTCTCTCATATTCCTTTAAATAAAAGAATATTTACAATATCCCCACTTCCTCCTAAAAATAACAAATTAATTAATAAAATATTAAAAATTGTCACACCCCCTTTAATCACATATTTACATGAGAAATATGGTCTTGATGCTCCTGCATCAGACTCCCAACGTTAAACTGAACATGATCGCCTGATCATGTGTTCGGACCTGTGTATGCCTGGATCCCATATCTTGTGTTGTAACTTTCCACTTGCTGCACTTTCACAATATGTCTCTATTTTCATTTTGCTGATGCTTCTGCTGCTTCTCTTCCTTGCTACTGCTGATTTCTTCCGGGATTCTTTTGTCACCAATCTTCTGATACTTTCAATCTCTCGGTCTAATAAATCTCCCGGCTGTTGATTTGCTTGTTGAGCTAAGACGGCTTGCTCAGTTTGTACTGTCACTCGCTCACTTCTTGTTTCTATGCTTGTTTCTGTTCTGACTTCCTCATTTCTTAATGCCACCCAATCATCCATACCCTCTTGTTTTCCAGAACAGAAAACTTCTCCTTCCTTCATTTGACTGCTCAACTGAGTCAAATGTTCTGCAACAATACCTGCATTCACAAAACACTTGTTAGAATAAAAATCAAAAGGCATCAGTGCCTTGTCCTCCTTTGCCAGCACTTCAGTATGCTGTTCTGAATTCTCCTCCACTGTCAGCACATCAGTATGCTGATTCTCTTTACTCAAAGAATCCTCTGAAGAATTCTCAAGACTGTCAACCCGTCTTTCTCCCACATCATACTCCGAATTTTCCAACAAATATTCTAGCAATGCAATTTCCTTGTAGCATTGCTGAAGCACAACATCACCATCACTGACAATCCCTGCACTCATACATAACTTGTCAGTTTGGAAACTACAAGTCTCAACAGCTTTAATCGTCGGTTCATACATCAGCTCTTCCAGCTTATCATCTTCTTCATTCACATGAACTTCTTCTTCAACAAAACCTGTAATCACATCACAACTGTCAGCTATAAAAACACAAGAGTTCTCATTATCCAACTGATCTGGATCTGCCCAATAATTCAAGAAATCATCAATGATCTCTTCCTCTGTTTCATCAATGGAAACCTCCTCTTCCAACTCAGCTGCTCTGAGTTGCGTACACCTCAACTGTACATCCATCACCTGCTCAAGCTTCTTCAGCTCTTCCATTAACTGCATGTTTATTTGTCGATCTCTTTTCCGTTGTAGCTTCTTCCATTTCACTTTCTTTCCCTTCGGTGGAAAGATCCATCCTCTACTCTGGTTTTCCTGCTCTTGCAGCCATTCCTCTAGTACCTGCAATTGCACTTTCATTACTGCAATCTCTCTTTCTCTGTCTTCTGCAGTCATCTCATTGCTATGGCATTCCTCTGAACCTCTTCTATGATCCTCCATGATCATCTTCTCACTTGCCATGAGTTGCACTAGCCTCTGCAACAAGCTCTCCTGTCTTGCCGCCACTTACCTCACCAAGCTCTCCTCACTCAGTCTTTTGGTAAGTATTTGGTTCACTGCCTCTGGAACCTCCTTGAGCAATCTCCTTTGCTCACTCTCAGGCTATCTCTTCAACTCACCTTTTCTTCAGGACACTGCAATTGTCCTCCTTATTCAGCCTTTAGCTGAATGCTAGGTTCAATGCCATCTTCTCCTCTGCAACCATAAACTCTCATCACAAATTTCAAATCAGAAAAAAAATCATTTCACCTTCTAAGATCTTGCACGATCTCGCTTCATCTCCCACCTGCACGGCATCTCTGTGCTGCAACATTCATCAGTCTCAAATCTGATCTTATCACATGCAATAAAAAAAACTCATCCTTCAAATAGAGCTATTCCAGCTCTGATACCAAAAAAATGATGACCCAGGCCACTCCTAGGCCACAGCTACCAGGATCTTTTCCAACTTCCATGCATACAAACCATGCTGATTCATTACACACAAGTGTCCGCTTAAAGATAAATTATAAAAACCACGCTGGCGTTAAGTCCAATTCCCAACTCAACAAAAAAATTGCGCCCTTACGGTCATTTCAACCCACAACAGAACCCATATGACTGCCACAACAAGCAATTCGAATGTTTGTTAACAAAACACAATACCAGGTCAAAGCATTACCCGATATGAAAACCCACAATTATCCTTCAATAGTCCGCGAAATAAGAACACCGGATCCTTCGGACATCCACCATTCAGGTTTGATCAAAAACAAAAGTAATCATGCACTATCCATATAAAATAATATATAGTGATCCCTGCCTCTAACCAGCACGCAGCCAGAGTTAATAAACAGTCAAAAGGTTCAAACCATTATAGGCAAGCTAAAGCAGTAATGCTCATAATTTCTGTCGATGGACGCGGTCATTCACCAGTTGGGCCACAGGTTTATTACCCACCGGTTCTCATATGTCGCTCCAATACCCATCACACTCCATATACTTGGCTTTACACTGGATCGGACAACAACTTAGGTCCTTTGTACACCTGTACACTTAATCCACAGTAAACATTTCACATTCATCGACTTATTTCACCCACACATGAATTTGACATTGCACACATTCAATCCATATTCAATTGACTCAAAATACACAGATAAAACGTATAATTATTCCCCTCCATATGTAGGTAACTCCTCACACATCGTTACACACTCAGGTTTTATGCGCATTGCGTCTCAATTCAAATTCAGTATTTACAGTTAACTTTACCAAACACTTCAATTTGTCTCCATACAATATTAACGTATTCACTTAATTCCAAGACCTGTTCATACCTGTGCATGCTGCCTCATAATGTGATGCTCAACCTATAGCGATCTGCAATACTTCTTTAAACATATTATAACTCCAATCTGGCTTATTACACAACTCTAGAAAGAAAGAAGAGGGAGGTTATCGACAATGGAAAGTGTGCATACTTGGGCAAACTTTGGAACAATCCCAAAGCCTGACAACACCTTACTGCATTCTTGGCAGTTTAATGCGCGGGTCTGCATCACTCATACCCCGAG
>APFE031477777.1:988-26009 GCA_000404065.3 Pinus taeda | reverse complement strand
GCCTCCTTCATTATTTCCTGGGATTGGAAATTTGGCAGCGCAATGATGGACTATTTGTTTCTCAGGGTAAGTATGCTCGGGAGATACTGGAGAAGTTCAAAATGCATGGCTGCAAGCCTGTTGATACTCCTCTTCCTGGAGGTTGGAGGAAGGAGGATGCTACTTCAGCAAAAGTAGTGGATGCCACTGTTTATCGACAGTTGGTGGGGTCGCTTATGTATCTGGTCAATACACGACCCGATATATGCTATGATGTTAACCAGCTTTCACAAGCTATGGTTAATTCAACCAAGCTCTTCTGGAAGGTAGGCAAGCATGTATTGCGTTATCTTAGAGGCATAACAGGATATGGATTGTGGTACAAACAGGAGGATGAGGTGAAGCTATGTGGCTTCACAGCTGCAGATTGGGCAGGGAGCCCAACGGACAGAAAGAGCACATCTGGAGGGGTCTTCAGTGTCGGGTCGACAGTAGTTTCTTGGTACAGTAGGAAGCAGAGATCCGTGGCACTTAGTTCAGCAGAGGCCGAGTATATGGCAGCAAGTTTGGCTGCATGCGAGGCTATATGGATGAGGAAGATCCTGGTCGGGTTGTTCGGTTCTCACTTGGAGCCTACAGTGATTTATTGTGATAACCAGAGTTGCATTAAACTCTCGGCTAATCCAGTATTTCATGATAGATCTAAGCACATTGACATCAGGTACCATCATATCAGAGATTGTGTGCAGTGGAGAATCATGTTACTTTCATACATTCCAACGGAGGATCAGGATGTTGATATCTTGGCGCTCGCCAGGAGCAAATTCGAATACCACCGAGGCAGGATAGGGGTTGCTGATAATCCATATCTTGTTGAGAGGGAGTGTTGAGAATGCAACAAGATGATGGAGCTTAGTGGAAAGAAGTCGCCTTGACTAAGTGGGCCCGCAGGCTATTTCTGGCTTAAAGTCTATTTTTAGACTATGTCTATTTTTAGACTTATGGATCATGGTCTATGAGTTGCAGGATGCTATTTGTGGATGATTGGTCATGTTGGTAAAAATAGATGGACTTCTATTTTTAGACATATGAGCGGTTTCTATTTTTAGACTGCCTGGCTAAAAATAGAACAGTCGAATATTATTCGCTCGTAATAATATTTGGACTATAAAAATTATCTTATCCTCTTGGAGCACTTCAGCTTGAGCTACAGATGTGGCACATGTAGCTGTCAGAAGGAAATAAGATTTTCTTATGGGTCAGTTGAGCTATTGCATGCAGGACTTCAGTTAGAACTCATGTGGTTGAGTTTTGGTGGAGTTGATTGTGGAGTTGATGGAATTGTGTTCAGTTTGACTTGGTTGAACTAGTTGTATTTTAGTCTAACTAAAGAATACACTAGTGATGAGTTGTGTGAATTAATTATTAATTAATTCACTAATTATTAACTCATAAAGCAACTAAAGAATACATCAGTTATGCATGGACAGTTCAGTGGAGACAGGTGTTATAGGTTGAGATTGCTATCAGTTGTGACTATAGTTGTGCCAAGGAAATACGACTTTGGTTCAACCATTCATCATTATTCTCATGCAAGATTGCGCAGTGGAGGCAGGCAAAACAATGGAGGAGATTTGAACCTGTGATTGATTCAAATCTGAGCTAGTTTTGTGTGTAACAGATGGAGATAGTACTGAGTACTTGTGAGGAGTATTGTACTATGTATTGTTACATGTTCTCAATCAATATAATATACAGATAGTGTGGGTTTTTCAGCTGTATGTTTTCCCCGGGTTACATACTGTGTTAATGTGCCATGCAATTGATGTTTCATTGTTTTTAATTCCGCAAAATTGATGATCAACGTAGAGGAGGTTATGTATTATGCATGTATTCCGCAATAGTGTATAATAAGGATAATCTATCTGAATAAGTGTTTATTATTCAAAATTTCTACAAGGAACAGTTGTTGTTCCCTTTAAGGAACGGTTGTTGTTCCCTCTAAGGAATAGTTGATGTTCCCTCTAAGGAATAGTTGATGTTCCCTCTAAGGAATAGCAATTTCGTTTGCCTTTGTTTTCTCGTTGTTCCTTTTAAGGAATAATTGTTGTTCCCTTTAAGGAACAATTGATGTTCCCTCTAAGGAACAGTTGTTGTTCCCTCTAAGGAACAACAATTTCGTTTGAATCTATTTTTCCGTTGTTCCATCTAAGGAACAGTTGTCGTTCCCTTTAAGGAACAATTGTTGTTCCCTCTAAGGAACAGCAATTTCGCGTCCAATTATTTTTCTTTCTTTTCATTGTTCCTTATAAGGAACAATTGTTGTTCCCTCTAAGGAACAGTTGTTGTTCCCTCTAAGGAACAATAGATTCGGTGTGTAATTTTTCTTCTTGTTGTTCCTCCTAAGGAACAGTTGTTGTTCCCTATAAGGAACAACACCATCATGTATATATCCTTTTGTTGTTCCCGACACAGAACAATACCATCCACGTGTATTTTTTTCGTTGTTCCCTTTAAGAAACAACACCTTTTTGTGTGTTTTTCTTGTTGTTCCCTACCAGGAACAGCACTCTTTGTATGAGGTTTTCTTTAGGAAATATGCACTTTGTGAATATTATTTCACTTTTTATGATCCTCTATCAAGCACACGGGTACAAATATATATGAAAGGATACAAATCTATGGATTACTGGAACAACCAAGTATTGAATATTATCATCTTTAAACAAGATTGCTTTGTATTGATCGAAAAAGGAAAGACATAACCATCTACATCACTTCATTGTCCTCATTTCCATTATAAATCAAAGTGATTGATTACTTATACCATGTTGGTTCCTCCCCAAACCCTATAATTACCTCTGTTCATTATCATTAACAAGGTTAAGGGCATAGTTTCTTCTATTTGATATGTTTAGACTTCTTCCGCCATTCCTACTCCTAAGGAGTGTTGAGCCACCCTCTATGTATAAATAGGAAGTGTTGTTCTAAATATTATATATTATATATATATATATATTATATATATATATATATATATTTATACATATGTTTATTAACAATTGTATGATTTTGTTTACAGATGGAGGATAGGGGGTCTCATCACGAGCCATCCTACCATGATCATAAGGAAGCAGCAAAGTGGCATTCCCACTATGGCCACCACACCAGTGATATGATCCAATGGATGAATCAAGAAATAAAAATTCCTTGGAACATGAGGTCTCATTACGAGCCGGCCTACCCACCTTTTGCTCCTTCCTAGTGAATGGCAATGTGGTCATCTGGTCATCAATCCAACACATTCGTCTCCACTCTGATATCATAAGGCACTTTTCCTATTTTACATAAAGGACCATGGTTCCAAAGGGTTAGAAAGCAACTCTGTCGAGGCTATGGATGCCTGCAGGCAACAGAAGCTCGCTGATGGTATTGAAGTCATATTTCCAACATCAATAGTTATTATAAGTCCCTTTCCTTATTTGGTATCTTTACTACGGAGCGATTATGTCCCTAATTTATGTTGAACCTTTATGCATGGATATCTTCTAAAAAATCAATCATAAAAAGCTTTAAGTGACATGATCACTGTAAAGTATCTTTTTGTGTCAGATATCCTTTTCCCCTTTTCGAAATCAACTCATAGCATCTCCTCACTAATTGATAATTATCGTATATGACTTGATTTCAGCACCCCGATATCTATTACGATCCTTTCATAAATAGGCGTACCTTACCACTTCCATCATCCCTGTACATCGCCACCAACATGCTTTTCCCTCATTCATTAGGTTGAAGGCGACCTATCACTTCAAAGGGGGGCAAGGGTGACTCCCAAAGCACTTATGCATGCGTTTCAATCCTTTATTTGGTCATGTCGGATTATATGACATTCCATAATAGCAAGTTTTTAACGATATTTACGCTGAAAAAGTATCATCTGATATTAACAACTTGTTGTTCCATCGTTGGCTCTGTCTATTGTTGTGTTACCTGTGTTAAGCTAAAAATGTGTAGAAGTCAGGCAATATGGGAGGAAGAATAGTGCGCAGGGAGCCGCTAATACTAGCTGTTTTCGATGCCGCCAGAGAAATTCTAGTTCGAGCCGGGTGGGTTGCATACTTCACATGATTTTAGCAACCTAATGAAACAATCGCCATTGAATTCCTACAGAAATTATAGAATGGCCAGTCTATGGTGAGGGGTAGACAAGTCACAGTATTAGATGCTGTGATTGCAGAGGTTTTTGGATTACCGGCCAAAGGACCCGTGTGGACAAATAAACGACTGAAGCTGCAGGACGCCATTAAAGCCTTTAAAGACGAAGGGCAAGAGTTGATCATCAAAGGAAAAGGATTTCGACCATCATCCCTTGGAGAACCATTCGGAGAACTAGCTAGAGTCATTCAGAATTTCATTACATGTGACGAGAGAAGGTTATAAAGCTATATATAAATTAACTAAAGGGCAGACAAGGCCCATCCTTGAGCTCTTGACCAAAAACCACGGCTTTACACCACTTTACGACATTCCTTCTCTAGCTTATTCTCTACTTGCTCTGCATATAAATTACTTGCCTTTCATGAGGACATGAAAAATGGTAATCAGGGGAGTATGTTGAGTCATGGAAAATGTATGCATATGTTATTTATCTCATCATCCTTTTCCTTTATTTATATCCCTTCTATATCCTAATATGTTAATATATCAAAGAATTATGGTAAGAATGAGGAAATTCTCTATAGTTACGACTTAGCTAATTGTTATCCTTCTTTATGCAGGAAAAGTACGAAAAGGGACAATTGTTGTTCCCTAACCAAGGAACAACGAAAAAGCAGCAAGCCAAGGAAGGAGCACGACAGTTACAGATAATACCAAAACGAATCACAAGGATTAGCGCGAGAAGGGAAAGATGTTCGAAGTTAGAAAATTGCGCGAATCCCTCAGGATATCTTGATCCTAAGGGATCGCTTTTACCATTTATCTTTTTACCCCTTTCTCATTATAAAAGGCAACGACTGTAAGCAGAAGGGGAGGACGATTGTCATTATTATTGTAATCTTTAATTACATAATCTCATTGTAGCGAAGAACAAAAATACATTGTAATACTTTTTCATGATTAATACATAAGAGGAGTTGTTGTTCTATTTCATTTATCTGAAGTAACCAACAGTGTACACTGGCAACTAAGGGCCCAGATTCCAGTGGAATTGACTGCTTCACCTGTGTCATATATTTTCAATTATTTTAAGTGTGACAGTTTGATAGTATTATTGCTTTCTGTTATTTTATTTAGTTGTTGTTCCTTATTTCTTTGCGTTGCCAGAATAGCTCTGTTTTATATAGTTTATAACATTGTTGTTTAATTAGTTTCCTTTCGCTTTGGATTAAGTTTCCTAGATAAATATTCCGCTCAATGTAATCAACTGTAATGAGTATTAACTACTATTTTTAGACACTCATATTGATATCATCGTTGTTTTACAGGGTAATGCGTTTGATTTAAATTCAATCAGTTTCTAAGAGAAGAGTTATCACTCCTGCACTCTTAACTGATACTGTTGTTACTTGAATTGCATATTGTTGTTACTTAAATTTTTGTAGGATTTGATTTCATTACAGGATTGAGTTTTCTTTTAATTGCAATTAGAATTTACTTGTTGCATCTGTTTACTCTTGTATTTAAGATCTATACTGCAACTTAGAAACATTACTCTCTGAGTTAAATAGCCGCCACATACTGTGTACACTCTTGAAACAAGAAGACTTGCCCAGATTGATAATTAATGTAAAGATAATTAGGAGTTTATAAGGCACCTATTATCACCCAGCACTCTCTTTGGCCTATCTCCCTCTCTCCTGCAACACTTTCCTTTTACTCCCCTTCCCCTCATTCCTTCGGTCCATTCCACTGGTCTTCCCCCTTCCCCTCATTCCTTCAGTCCATCCCACTAATATCCCCCCCCTATACTGCAACTTAGTAACATTACTCTTTGAGTTAAATAGCCGCCACATCCTGTGTACACTCTTGAAACAAGAAGAATTTCCTGGATTGATAATTAATGTGAAGATAATTAGGAGTTTAGAAGGAACCTATTATCACCCAGCACTCTCTTTGGCCTATCTCCCTCTCTCCTGCAACACTTTCCTTTTACTCCCCTTCCCCTCATTCCTTCAGTCCATCCCACTGGTCTTCCCCCATCCCCTCATTCCTTCAATCCATCCCACTAATATCACCCCCCCCCCCACATCGCTTAATAAAACTCAATTTTGATGGCACCTCCAAGGGTAATCCCAAACCAACAAGTTATGGGGGGTTTTTTTGTAATATACAAGGTCACATTTCACACATTTTTATTGGGCCCATTGGTCACACCATAAATAATGTTATAAAAATTTGGACGTGAGAGAAAGGATTACTCATTACCAACCTGCAATATTATAGCAAGTTTATCATTAAGGATGACTCAAAAATCATTGTCAATATATTTGTTGAATCCAATGCAGATCCAATCTAGGTAAAATCACCAAAAGTTTGGAGGTTATAAGCCTAAGTCTCACATACAACAGAATTTATGGATTAAATCTTTGCTTCCATCCTTTCCGATATTCACCAAGAATGTAACAAAATTGGTTGATTAGCTAAAAAATTATGGTCTAAACCTCGCAAACACCACTCTCAATATGGGCTAGAAACAACCCATCTTAGAACCTCTTTGTTTGCAACGACAAGCACAAGCCATTATTGATATTACCCCCCAAGGTGAATTCCATAAGGCAAACCCTCCTTCTCCACAATGATATGATGAACAAATACCACAGGATAAATATTGGTATGTCCACCACCTTTCGCAAATCTCTCGCATCAAATCATAATCACTCATCATAATTGTTGGAATCTTACAGTGGATTCGCAAGAGTGAAGTCCCCCCTCTGCTAATGTCACTAAGAGGGTGGGGGGGAAGGGGAGGGGTTCACTCTATTTTGTATCAAATCAAAACAACTTGAAATATCAGTTGGAACCTTACGATGGAACAAGAAGTGTGGACCCCCCCCACCTATTGACATCACTCTATTCAGGACATTGATCTCTCACATCAAATCATTAGCATTCATCATATCTGTTAGAACCTTGTGGTCGATCATGTACATCAAATCCTTGTCGTTCCTAAAGTTAAGTGCTTGAGGCAAGTCCAAAAAATGATTATAGTCACGCACTTCAAACTGTATCACTCCTACTAGGCTCCTTTCCCCCCTGCAATGCCACTCTGGGCATATGCTCAGGAATTTTATCAATGAAAACCATCAATTTTAGCAGGACCATGGTCATATTATTATAGAGCTTGCTTTTTGTATGCCTAAGGATCACATTGTCTTTTAGATGCCTTAGTTAGAAATGATTGTTTCAATCTAAAAATTTTGCAGCTCAACCTCTAGTTGGGTTTCCTGCTGGGCAGACCAGAGATTAACCATTTAGGATTTTTGTAAACTTTAAAATTATTAATATGAAGTTTCTTACTCAAAAAAAAAGAATAAGGTGTGGAACCCTTTTTGCTACCAGAGATTGTGCGAATTTTGGGAGCAATTTTATCCCCCAACGACCAAAAGATTTCATAATAGAGATGGAGTTCCAAGCTATGAGAGCAAAGGCACATTTTTCCTCCTTTTATACCAAAGAAAATGGGCAGAGAGTTTTTAAAAATTATTCAATATCCCGCTAGGGATCCATGCTAAAGAGGCACAAAAAACATGCATTTCTTCTATTAATGATTTGCATGGTATTAGATGCCCAAACCAACATAACCATCGATTGCTCCAGATTATAATTCTTTTTTCATTTTTATCTAGTAACCATGACCAATCTTGGATTAGACAATGGAATGGTTTAAGAATAAAGCCCATATATTTTAAACCATGTCCGATGTTCTTTATGAGAGTAGAGAAGATGTTTTCAATTATGGACAATTCATTTTATGGGATTTCCAAATTGAAGATAGAGGATTTATGTTTGTTAATTTGAATTCCCTTTGCTTGGATGAAAATATCCAAGGGGGACTGTAGATAGATAATATGGAAAATATCCCCATTTGAGAAATTAAGGATGTCATAGAAAAAATGAGATGTGAAAGGAAGCAATTCTGAGATATTAAGAAACCTTTATAATTTTTGGTGTGAATAATGTTTGTAATCATCCTGTTGAGGCCTTTCGTGACAAAGAGGAAAATGAGGGGGGAGACGGGACATCTCTGACGAAGGCCTCATTTTTCATTAAAAAATGGGGAAGCAACCTCGTTGATGAATACTGCAAATGAGGGGGAAGCATCCCCATTGATTAGTATTGCAAAGGAGGGGGGAGAGACACAATTCAAAACCCAATTGACAAAGGAATAGGAGAAACCCAAATGAAGAGAAGGTGAAGGTATACCCAGTTGAATCTATTGAAGTATTTTAATATATCAAATTGAAAATAAGGGTGTTTTATCTAGATGTATGGATTGAGTAAAGGGCCTCCTCAGCCAGACTAATAGTCTCATGTATCTATCTATATGAAAGAAAACCAAATTGTTCAGAGGAAATATGATGGGAGAAGATATGCTTTAAACAAATTTCTATATTTTTGGTGATGATATTGTAGATGGAATTGAAAAGGGAAATGGGATGAAATTGGTCAAATGAAGCAGGGTTATCAAATTTAGGAATAAGATCCCGAAAGGTGGAGTTTACAGGCCCCAACATTTTACCTAATGAACGAGAGTATTCAATAACACAAAGAAGATCATAACCTACGAAATCCAAACATTTGATGTAGAATTCAATAGGAATCCCATCACGGCCATGACTTTAATACTTTTGGAAAATGCGAAGTACACTTTCTAGTTCCTTCTTGGAAATATCTTCCATAAGCATATCATTGTCTTCCTCTTCAAAAAATTGAGGGAAATTTCTAGCCACTTGTAGAACCTACTCAATTGTGAATCTATATTCCTATTTGAAAATACCTTTGAAGTATGAAAAACCTTCTCTTGCAATATCAAAGAAAGAAGTAATGAAAACATCAAAAGGGCCCGTAATACCCCAAATAGTATTTATGGTTTTTCGATGGTTTTCCACTCTATGGAAATATTTGGTACTGCCATCCCTTGTAGAAAGCTAGAGGGCTTAACTCTTTAAGTGCCAATCTTTCTCACAGTCAAGAAGAACAACCTTTCTAGTTTTTTAAAGCTCAAAAAATTGAGCATGGAGATCAGATAGGGCATTTGGAAGGAGAGCTCATTCCGAAGAGATTGAATGTTGGATTCTATTTCCAATAAGATTTTGGAGGATTCCTCCCACTTTTTCCTAGCCCATTCGCATGTGATCTCCTTGTCTTTTTTGAGATTTTGTTGGAATTGAAGGTAGGGAGATTTTGGAGAGCCGAGGGAGAGATGGGACTAGATAATCTTGAGGAGGGATAGCAAGGAAGGGTCATCTAGTCAAGAAGCGTTTAATTTGAAGGGACTTGGAGGTTTATTAGGAAAGGTGTTAAAGTTCGAGAAAATTGGCATGCAGTGATAATTCCCCCAACAAAAGACAACTACTTGATTTTTAGGCTAGATTCTAGTAGGTTCTACGAAATGAGAAATTTGTCCGATCTTTTTGCAGTTATGGTTGGGCCAGATCGATTATTGACCAAGTGGGCATGCATTTTATCAGAGTGTTGAAGCCCCGAAAATCGAGTCTACAACAAGGGGGATACCCACCCGGTCCAGACCTTGGTTAACAGCTTCTTTTCTGTTTGGTGTAGTGGGTCCGACTGGGGATATGGGACTAGTTTCCCAATTTATGTGTATGTGTTGAGAATTGATATTTCCTTTCCAACAACTTCTAAGTAAAATGCTTTTATTCTAAATCTAATTTAACGAAATGCAATTGTATTCTAATAAACAGAAATATCTAATTCTAAAACTATCCTGGGATTTGATCTTTCAATTATGCGATCTAAAATAGTTTCTACAACAATTGGTAATAAAGATCATTCAATCGCTATAAGAAAAGAATTCAATAAAGATGAACTGTTTCGTATAAAAAGTTAGTCGAACAGTTGTGAAAAACATATCGCATAATAAGTCACTCATATATTAAGCATAAATAAATAGCTATCATTGTACAAAAGTGCTAAATGATAACTCAAGCATTTAAGCATTCATACATAAATAACTGAACATGAATATCACCATAACAAAAGCAGAATTTGTTAAGAGATAAAAGTACCATTTATAACTAGTTCTACTCATGAGCTTCAACAATAATGATCTATCTCTTCTTAATCCAACATCTACTAAGAGTACAAAAGTACAGCATCAGTAGTAGATATTAAACGCAGATATCAATAAATCATGTTCCATTCATTCATCAAAACCTCCTTGGAGGGTGCAAAAGTGCATGTTTTGAGGACAAGTTTTTGATAAATTTCAGGACCCTTCTCTAAATGCATGAGAAGGGTTTCAATACTACTAGCTAAATCTAAAAATAATTTATTACAAAAATGTAGGATACGGTTTAAATGACCGTCCTCATTTTAGTAAAAAATAAAGCAAAATTAAAACTAAAACTGACAACTAGTTATCTATGTATCTGTTCCTTGTAGTCGCAAGCGTTCAGCATTTGCTTGAGGAGAGTTGGCTGGCCGACTTCCGACTTTAGTTGTCCTGCGAAAATGGAATCGGCAAGAGCTGGCACCATCTTCTCGGCAGAATTAATGATACATTTGAGAGTCATGCACTGGCTTTGTGGTTTTACCAAGTACGTCTAGTAAGAATCCCAATTCAACTTGGTTAACCTTTTGATGGACTCTACTTTTTCTTTAGCCTTCTGTCTCTAGCTTGTTTGTAGATGTTGTACATTTTGTAGATATTTACATACCACTTGAAGATATCCCTGATAAATACCACTGGTTTTTGAGTTTAATTTTTTCCTTTCGCCTTTAGCACTTTTTTCTACAAATCTCCAGGTTTACAGGCGACTGAGCGATTAGAGGTTTCCCTTCTCGAGGGGTTTTACCTGGCGATGCGCGATCAGCGCTAGGCACTAATCGCGCATCGGAAACTACCTCTATTTCTCGATCCGGGCTTCCCTGGTGCTATTTTTCACCTCTTGCGCGCCTTTTGTTAGAGGATATAAACCTTAAATTTTGTGGAAAGAACGAATTCATAGGTTCTTGGCTCTGAGTCTTAAACTGTCAGTCTGTTATCTTAGCCTTATCCAGTACCCGTTTGACCATGTCCGTGTATGGAAGAATTTAGGCCTTGCCACTATCCGGTGCAAGAACGAACATGCTAGCTCTATAATAGACGCCTCAGATGACTCGTGTGAGCCAGCAGTAGCTGTAACCTCCACTATTCTGGGGTTTTCTTCCTCGAGTAGACTGTACATGCCTTCCCAAGTAGTAATACCGGCATCTTTGTTACAGGTGGTGTCTGTGTATAATAGCGTCATCTCTTTATCTTCAGAACTCAGAGCTTTACCCTTCTTTCCCATAATATTCTGAAAACTGCTATGTACACTTCTCTGCTCTTTGCTCCTGCAGTTTACAAATGAGGCAAGAATAATGATAAGAAAAAGGTGACGGGAAAGCTTTAAATGTCGAAAACATATAAAATATATCATCCTACGTGAAATGGCTCCTCGATCAGATCAAAACCATATTTCATTAATGATTGCCAACTAACTCATTAAATTAACATTAACGTGCATAACTGGGCATCAATTTATGGAAAAAGCTTTTTCGAACAACGAGCCCTGCAAATCTGCGATAAGGTGATTTTGTGATTTGCTTCGCAATATCGCAGATCGTAATATTGCAGATTGCAATATCGCTAATTCGTTACGTGTGGCAATCATCCACTACAATGTGTTTTCTGCGAAATGAGATTTGCGAGATGCGCCATCGCATATCGGCAATTTGAGGCATTTCAGCTTAAGTGATTTTTTTAGGCATGCAATGCGATGAGGGTCTTTTGACGCGTGATTTCACAATCATAGGATCTCGCTTGTAGGAAGGCATCCATTACCTTTTTGTGATGCGACGCTTTTTATTAAGGGAACGGTTTTGTTCGAACTTATCATAAAACTCAAGTCTTTTTATATTTTTTGGGTATTCTCCTAAGTTTATGATAGTAAGTTTTATTCAAAAATGGAATACAAGGACTAATTTATTTTTAATTTTTTTTTAAATAAGGGTCCCCACTTATTTAGCATTAGTAATAAAACTAAATAAGAAGGGGGGTTGTTGTTGGCCACAACACAGAGGGATGTCACAAATATTAAGGTCATCTAGAAGGGAACCATATAATCTGACAAACAATCTAGTCTGGAAGAGGGCCCCCTGTGTGACACACACCCTTCACCATTCATAGCCCATACTAATGGTAGAGGAGTGTATTACTATCATAGACTCAATATCCATAGTCCCTTCATGGAAAGGGAGTCTCCAAATTTCCTCATCCTTCAACCTCTTCAAAACTAGAAACCAATGTCACCATTGCGTTCGTCTCATTGAGACCCTTCCGACAGTGTAAAACATACCTCAAACCAACTTATGGATAAAAAAATTTCAAAGTTATACTCCTTTAATTCCTATCCATGCCAATGAGCACTTGCCATGTGACACACACGTGGTTTCCTCGTGGAAACCCCACCCCACTAGGCATTCTCCTTAGAGTTATGTCTACATGGCATTTTCCACGTTATTAGGGCCAAGAGGCCTTCCCCCCATTAAGAAAGTCGAGGTTGGCCTTTCCGTGAGAAAGCACTTCCTGCACACTCCAAGGTCCTAACCCTTGAACTCTAACATTGACTAGGCCCAATTATCAAAAACTGACTTGGTGGGCCCACATGACTACGTTGAATGATACCAACTCACTTGACCCCCGACTTGTGGTTCTCACAACAATTTTTTGGTCTATTCTGCAAGCTTTTATACTCAGAAACTTTTTGTGAACTTCCTTTTGATTTCACATAGGCCCAAATCGATCATGATTTAGCAACCTATAAGAAGATAGACTTGTCATCTATAAGATTAGAAGTTGAAATCTGAAATCCCTTATACCCTTGCCAGTGTACCTTGACCAAGGAAGCAATAATTCATTGTACCTATGTTATAAGTTGAACTATGTTGATGCACATATAATGTTTACTCCTAGAATTTCTTGGGACAACAATAAAACTTGGACCATTAATGATCCCATAAAACATAGAGGTGTGCATCTAAGTGCACTTCACCAATTTACAGGGAACTGTTGTAGTGACTACAACCACCCTCCAAAATTTTTCCTTAGCTTCATTTTGGAGCCTCCCTACCAACCATCCTAGCAGCATGTCTTGCACTATCAAGTACATAGGCTTCATTGATTCTTCAACAACTTTCCAGCCTGTGCATGTTAGTTTGCTTCACTCCCCTCACAGGCTGCCACTCCGGACATGGGCTAGTTGTTGGATGAGAAGCTCCCTCAGAAAATTGCACAATTCTGGAGTGGAACCAACTTTCTCTCCAGAAATTGCGCAAATTTGTTGGGCAGCCTATTAGGCTAAAAAATTGCACAATGTAGTCAGACAATATTCCTTGAGAAAATTGCGCAATTTGACCCAGCACTGTAGCTTAGCCTAGAAATTACGAAAATCAGTTGGGAAGATTGTTGAGCTCCAAAATTGTGCAGATTAGTCAGACAGGCTTCCTTGGAAAAACTGCACAATCTGGTCCGCACTACAGCTTAGCCCAGAAATTGCAAAAATTAGTTGGGAAAATTGTTGAGCTCCAAAATTGCGCAGAGCAGTCAAACATGCTTCCTTAAAAAAACTGTACAATTTGGCCAGCAACCTAACTCCTCCCAAAAAGTGCACAATTCTGGGAAACAGTCACCTACTCCTCCCAAAAAATGTGCAATCTCTCTGGTACAACTAGCCCAGTTCCTCTCAAAAATTGCACAAATCCCTCTCTTAGTCAAGCGGGTTGTTGCATGTGCCTTCAGGTTGACCGGTTCCCTCTAGGACCGAGCAAAACTGATTTGCATGCATGGGTTGCTCTTCCTAAAATAGAAAAGGAAAAATGCAAAAGGCATCCCTAGATCTAGGGATCTATACTTAGCAATTAGAGGTTAGATGCAAAGCTCATTTTAGAAACCTCTTGCCAATTGTCACTTTTTCCTAGATTTGTGGCATGCGTCTTAACCTCGATCTTTTAAAAAATTATGAACCATACACTGTAGATCTAATTCCTCACATCGATCTTGCAGCTCTAACATCCCACATTGCATTCAGGAGTCTTCGACACTTTCAGCTTAGCTGTTTCAGGGTAAGTCTGGTCTTCATGTCTTGTGTGACGTTTCTATTGCTTTTGTGTTTTTCTTTGTGTGAGTGTTGTCTGATTTATTTTAATGAGTGATTGTTGTCGTTTTGATGTATGTTAGCTTGTTGAAGCACCGTTTCAATTTTTGTTCACATCTCACTGCTGTCGCATGCATGACACTGTTTTTTCACCAACGGTCACCGTTGCGGCGACCCGTTTCACACACATGCATGTTTTCTCGTTTTCTGATTCCTACATTTGTTGTTTGCATGCATGATCATTCAGTCTTGTTTACACTTAGTACCACCATGCATTCAGACTTCTCATGGTTTCAGTTGCCTGTCGACAGGTCTGGGTTGGCTCAACCCGGACCTTGCCTTGCCTGACTAGCATTGCGCATTTCTGGAAGTGAAGGCTCTACCTTCCCTCCAGAAATTTCACAAGTCTGGCCTAGCACTGACCTCCAAGATTGCATTGAGAAAGTCTGGGAGGCAGTGCCTTGCTAGCCCCAGAAACTGCGCAATGCAGTTTGTTGGTTTGCATGTCACTATTGACTGAAATTGCGCATTGCGCAGTTTCAATCCTCAGTGGGCCAGGTTAGACTGTACATTTTGTAGTTCCAGCAGTCAATCAGCCTCCCAACAACTCAAAATGTTCCTTGCACAGTTTTTGTAGTCAGTCTCCCGGCCTCCTGATGAAAATTGCGCAATCTTCACATACAGTCACACAGGTATGTTGCATGTCAGTCCTTCAGTTTGTTTTGGTTTTCAAATGATAGATTGCTTGCCAAGAGTTTTTCTATGTCTCTAGGTATCACAGGTTTTCTTATCCCTCTCAGCAGCAGATGTACAATGGCTTCCAGGAGATCATAGTCGAAAACATCATTCAGAGCACAACTGGGGATGCAATCGATCAAGTGTCCACAAACTTGCCTATCTATGAAGACATCAAGTTGTTCAATGACAAGGATATCAAGATGAAATGGCACCAACGTCACAATGAGCAGCATCATCTGTAGTAGCAAAAGGTAGTACACATGCATGCAACAAATGCAAGAGGAAGGTTGTTGACAACGCAGAGGAAGAACAAAGTTGCAAGCTCAAGCAAATCCACTTGTGATGAAAGCACCTTTGGAGATTGAGGTTATGAGACGACAATGCGAGGAGAGGATTGTGTGAAGGCGGAGAGAGAAATAGAGAAGGAATTACAAATGTTGAAGCGACAAATAAAGGAAGAACAAGAGCTGCACAGGAAACAAAAGGAGTTATAACGGGAATAGGCATAGCAGGAGGTGCAACATGCACATATTGATGAAACTATGCCCATACAGGTTATGGACCCATCGAGTAGCTAACAAGGATCAGAGAGGGTGAGTAGTGTTGTCAATCACATGCAAGGGTGTTCAGGAGCATGGATGTCATTGTGCACACGCATGTGATACCACCCATTTGGCACACTCAATGAGGCGCAGACAAGAAGCAAGTCTGATTGGAGCTAAACATGTATTTCGACAATTTCATGCGCATGGTCACCAAGGCACACTTGGAGATCAACACAGACAATATGCATAAGTATGTTGCTGATCAAGCTGCACTCAAGACGATGTTGCACATGTTATCAGACGAGTTGGACAGAGGAGCCATATCAGTGTACCTGGATGCCACGGAGGCAAGGGTTTACTTTCAATAGGATGTCACCTATGAGCCCACGGACACCATCACGGATGACCAAGCTTGGCATCAGTCTACCATCGTCGATCATTGCAAGGATGTCGAAGAGTTGGTCTTCCCACAACTGTCTGATTCTTAGTGATGTCTTCCATGGCTTGCTAAAGCCTATTTTGTCTCACATGGGTACATGTGCAGATTGTATGTAACGTCTTGTCAAGTGGAAGTTCAAGTGTCAATAGCTGAATGTAACTGTCATAGAGTAGTTGAAGAGTCATAAGGGTAGATGAAAAATCAACAAAGGGGAATGTCAAGGGTCTCCCCACCCTTTTCTATATATAGTACCTCATAACTCATTGTAGAGGCTTTTTGTCAGCCAAGCTTCTGATATGACTATCTTAGAGAAAAATTGGAGAGTATTGTAACGAGCCTTGGCTTATCCACTGTGCAGATCTAGTATATATCTTTGGAGGAGTAGGCGATAGTGACTATAACGTTCCGCTGTCAGAACTAGTGGTTGGTCATGGTTGTATTATATGACTGGAACTTTCACTTCTTAATATAAGAGAGCCAGCATGTTTCATGCATATGTCGTATTGTATTTCATCTATCTTGTTTAGTCTAAATGATATATGTATATGTTTGCTTACGCATGTCTGTATAGACTCTTTTTGTATATGTATGTATGAATCTTACTGAAATGTGTTGTTGGTTTAACCATCACTTTGGATTGCTAGCTTACTTGGGCGCACTCACCTCACCCTCTATGTGTTAGAACCATTCATGCACCTTCCTTGACTTGATACATATGTCACACCCTTGCTACCAATAGGGACATCTTACTTGCATCTGCGCACAACCGCGGTCAAGGTGATACCATACGACCCACTGCTGGACTCCTACACCAAACGATGTGAGGTCTAGTTGGGACTTATTACCAGGGAGATCCCCTGACATGTTGACGTGTCTAGCACCGTCAACATTTTTGGCGCTAGAAGGAAGGCCAGATGACAAGTTGAGTTCACACACTCTGTTTTGAATCTTTGCATATCTATCATGACTAACTACAGAGTTTCTCTTCCGGAATGTATGTATTATGGAAACAACTATGAAATCTCGGAAGAGCTCTCGGATAACTTGTCACATAAAACATACAATGGTGGAGGCTACATAGCCTTGGTTAGGCACACGGTCAACATTGTAGGCTCATGCGAAAGACATGGAATCTCTGAAGAATACATGACCTGCGCGTTGTTCGTCCACATGCTTTGAGGGAACCCAATGCACTGGTGTGCCACACTGCCTGAAAATATATATTCATCCTCTTTCTCATATGGTCACAGAGATAGACCATGCTTTTAATCACTTTAACCGTAAAGCACTCAACAAAGAAATTGTGGAATTATGAAAAGCACCCGATAAATCCGTTGAACAGTTTCACACTCGCTTTTGTAATCTTGCATACCGATTTCCCATAGATGAAATTGATTGGGAATTTCTCGATGGAAGATTTGAGTATCTTATTCACCTATCCAAAAATCCACAATTCTTGAAATCATCTGAACCCTGCTCAGCACAATTCGGTGAAGGAGTTGCGCAATCATAGGCAGGCACAGTTGTTGTCACAAGTGACTGTTCACCTTCACCTCATCAAACAACTCCACCACCGCAAAGTGATGTGGGAGATTATGGAAACACATCTGTTGAACTGTCAGATCCTCCCACCCCACTTGCTTTTGATATCTACACAGATTTGGCTTGCAAGGTTGTCATGTGGATTCGTTCCCTCAACCTCCATCCTCGTGTTCTGTTGATCCTCCATATTGTACTGTCTTTTGCTCTTCCATTTCGAACTCCTCACCTGTTGTGAACAAGGATCAAGTTGTCAACGGGGTTGGTGTTATGCAACCAACCTGCACCATCATTCATGATGAGTGTGTGCAGGAATATAAAGAAGAACCAGCCGTGAAGGATGACTCCCTTCCATCCGTACCTCACTCACTCTATCCTGATATCCCTTGTGATTCTGCCACTACTGATTTCCCCTCTGAAGACTCATTTCCAGATGTTTCTACTTCCGATCATTCATAGGACACATCGGATGTTAGTCTGTCATTACATTAAGGAGAGGACACATCTTCCTCTGAAAATCCATCCAATCTGTCATCTGTCATTTCTGAAAACACAAAGGGTGAACATCTTTGCTTCTCATCTACCCCTCTACACGATTCATCAAATCATGAGGATGCCGACAAACATCCTAAATTTTCTGATCTTGGTTGCCATGATCTCTCTACTTCTTCATCTGATCATGATACTGATTCAATGGTTGTTAATATGCCTAACACACTAGTCTACGATGATCTATCTGTCGACAAAGTCGAAACCTCGCAGATTGTCGAGGCACTTCATCCCGAGCTAATGGTTATGTCAGGTCCTCGTTGTCTTGAGGTTGGTTTCACTTCTCATCAGGAAATTGTTGAAATACACAAGGCTCCTTATCACTCTATGTTTCGCATTGAAGATCAACCAAACACCCAGATTTCGATTCCTCCACTCGAACTACATGACCCCATCACTCTTGCATTGGAGGAATCTTACACAGCAAGCACACTTGCACAACGTAAGTGGTCTACCTTTCTCACGTTTTCTTGCATGTCACAATCAAGAGAATGCATACACTTAACATCTGCACACACTGTAGCATAGCACCATGGCAAGTCCAAAAAGTGCATGTCATGCGCTTTCACTTCTTTTCTGTGGACGCACTTAAGCCCAGAGTGTGCTTGTCTTCATTATTATATCTTTCATGTTTGTTGGTTCACACAGTTGTACTGTTCACGAACCATGCCTTCACCAAAATGGGTCAACCAATGCGCCAGTGGATGCATTGGAAGTATCACTTCACGTGAGCAGACCCATGCATCGTTAGCTTAGGAGTAGGAATAGTGTTTGCTTTTGGTTTGTTTGCTTGCATGCATGCTTACTTCTTACTTTGCATGTTTGTTTGTTTGTCTGCTTGTTTGCTTACTCAATTTGCTTACGCATTTACTTCTGCTTTTGCTTTGTCTTGTTTTTTTTTTTCTTGTTTACTTTCATAGGTTACTTTCACATGAAACTATGTGCGAGTCTTGAAACACGCTGGGTAAAGTAAAAGAGGACTTGTGCAGTTATCAATACTTGGTTATTTGTCGTCCTGCCTTTGTATGAAGAACTTTTTGTCTTCAGCCTGTGATACATCAATGGAAAATGCGTACTGTTCGAAGTGAACCTTGGTGAAAATACAACGCTTGCGCACTAACTAGTGTCACCTACTCTAGTCGGTTGTTTTTGGATTAATCCTTGTCAACTCAGTCAAGTAGAGTAAGGTGAGGCGGAAAACCTTAACAAGCATGTCAGAGGTATATATAAACTACTTCTATGAAGGAACAACCTCTTCTGCTCTCAATAAGTTGGGATCCCTCTTCCTTCTCTTAAATGAATAAGTGTTATGCACAATTGTGAAAAATCAAAATGAAAAAATGAAAATGTGAAAAATTTTCGAAAAAATGAAAAATGAATGAGGAAAAAGAAGAGAAAGGCTTCCTGAACAAAGAGTTGATGCAAGTAACTCTATCGGGGTACTGACCAGGATTGCTGGCAACGGAGCGATGCTTGTGTTTCTATGTGACACCATCAGGTACTGTCCAGGCCTGCTGGCAGCAGCGCAACACTAGAGATGAAACTAAAACTCTGATGATCATATGACTTGTGCACGAATATACCCCTCATCCCCAATCGAAACAAATGTGTTGATTTGGCTTGGAATGTATGCCGACTGACTAAGAGCTTGGATGATGCTACATCTTACAATCAAATAAGTGTGGAAACCAAGACAAATAGAGAACTGAACAATACTTTTGGAGGTGTTAGACTTGCTTTTTACGAACAAGGTCCATTTAGAGAGTTGGAGTTCTACTAGTCACCAAGTGTTGTAGCGGCTACAACCACCCTCCAAAATATTTCCTTAGCTTGATTTTGGAGCCTCCCTACCAACCATCCTAGCAGCATGTCTTGCATTGTCAAGTACATAGGCTTCATTGATTCTTCAGCAGCTTTCCAGCTTGTGCATGTTAGTTTGCTTCACTCCCCTCACAGGCTACCACTCCGGACTTGGGCTAGTTGCTGGTTGAGCAGCTCCCTCAGAAAATTGCGCAATTCTAGAGTGGAACCAGCCTTCCCTCCAGAAATTGTGAAAATTTGTTGGGCAACTTACAGGGCTAAGAAATTGCACAATGCAGTCAGACATTATTCCTTAGGAAAATTGCGCAATCTAGCCCAACACTACAGCTCAACCTAGAAATTGCGAAAATCAGTTGGGAAGACTGTTGAGCTCCAAAATTGCGCAGAGCAGTCAGACATGCTTCCTTGGAAAAACTACGTAATTTGGCCGGCTCTATAGGGTAACCCAGAAATTGCGAAAATCAGTTTCGCAGACTACTGAGCTCCAAAATAGCGCAAAGAAGTCAGATAGGATTCTTTGGAAAAACTACCCAATCTGGCTAGCAACCCAGCTCCTCCCAAAAATTACACAAGTTTGGGCAGCAGTCACCTACTCCTCCCAAAAATTGTGCAATCCCTCTAAGACATCCAGCCCAGTTCCTCTAAAAAATTATGCAAATCCCTCTCTCAGTCAAGCAGGCTGTTGCATGTTCCTTTAGGTTGACCGGTTCCCTCCAGGACCGAGCAAAACTGATTTGCATGCATGGGCTTCTCTTCTCGAAATAGAAAAAGGCAGCATGCAAAAGGCATCCCTAGATCTAGGGATCTATTCTTAGCAGCTAGAGGTTACATGCAAAGCTCATTTTAGAAACCTCTTGCCAAGTGTCACTTTTTCCTAGATTTGTGGCATGCGCGTCTTAACCTCGATCTTGTCAAAACTTATGAAGTAGACACTGCAAAGCTCATTCCTCACATCGATCGTGCAGCTCTGACATCCCACATTGCATCCAGGAGTCTTTGGTACTTTTAACTTAGCTGTTTAAGGGTAAGTCTACCTTTCATGTCTTGCACTATGTTTTTGTCGCTTTTTGTGCATTTATTTGTGTGAGTGTTGTCTTCTTGATTTCAATGAGCGATTGTTGTTGTTTTGATGTATGTTATCTTGTAGAAGCACCAATTCAGTTTTTGTTCACATATCACTATTGTCGCATGCATGACATTGTTTTTGCACCAACGGTCGCCATTGTGATGACTCGTTTCACACACATACATGTTTTCCCATTTTCTGAATCTTGCATTTGTTGTTTGCATGCATGATCATTCACTCTTGTTTACACTTAGTATCACCATGCATTCAGACTTCTCATGTTTTCAATCACCCGTTAACGGGTTTGGGTTGCCTTAGCCCGGACCTTGCCTTACCTGGCTAGCATTGCGCATTTCTGGAAGTGAAGGCTCTGCCTTCCATCCAGAAATTGTGCAAGTGTGGCCCAACTCTGACCTCCAAGCGTGCATTACGCAATTCTGGGAGGCAGTTCCTTGCTGGACCTAGAAACTGCGCAATGCAATTTCTTGGTTTGCATGTCACTGCTGGCTGAAATTTCACATTGCGCAGTTTTAGTCCTCAGCAGGCTAGGCTGAACTATGAATTACGTAGTTCCAGTAGTCATTCAGCCTCCTGAAAGCCCAGACTATGCCTTGCGTAGTTTTGGCAGTCAGTCTCTCAGCCTCCCGGCGAAAATTGCGCAATCTTCACGTACAGTCACACATGTATGTTGGATGTCAATCCTTCAGTTTGTTTTGGTTTTCAACTGACAAATTGTTTGCCATGAGTGTTACTATGTCTTTAGGTATCACAGTTGTTTGTCTCCCTCTCAGCAACATAGGTACAATGGCTTCCAGGAGAGCAGAGTTGAAGACATCGTTCAGAGCACAACTGGGGATGCAGTCGATCAAGTGTCCATGAACTTTCCTATCTATGAAGACATCAAGTTGTTAATGTACAAGGATATTAAGATTAAGTGGCAACGGCATCACAACGAGCAACACCATTAGCAGCAGCAAAAGGTAGCACACCTACATGCGACAAATGCAAGAGGAAGGTTGTTGACATCGTAGAGGCAGAAAAAAGTTGCAAGCTCCAGCAGATCCACTTGTGCTGAAAGCAGCTTTGGAGAATGAGGCTATGAGGCGACATCGCGACAAGAGGATCGCGCGAAGCCAGAGAGAGAAACAGAGAAGGAGTTACAAGTGATGAAGCTACAACTCAAGGAAGAACGGGAGCTGCACTAGCGACAAAAGGAGTTGTAGTTGGAATAGGCACAACAGGAGGCGCAACATGCACAGATTGATGAAACTGTGCCCATACAAGTTATGAATTCATCCAGCAGTTGGCATGGAGAAGACAGGGTGAGCAGTGTTGTCAATCACATGCAAGGGTGTTTAAGAGCATGGATGTCAGTATACGCATGCATGCGATTCCACCCATTCGCCACAGTCACCGAGGCAAAGACAAGAAGCAAGTATGACTAGAGCTGAACATGTATTTCGACAATTTGATGTGCATGGTAACCAACACACACTTGGAGATCAGCACAGACATTATGCATTAGTATGTTGTTGGTCCAGCTGCACTCAAGATGATGATGCACATGTTATCAAATGAGTTTGACGGAGGAGCCATATCAGTGTACCCGAATGCAACAGAGACTGATGTCACCTTTGAGCACATGGACACCATCATGGATGACCAAGCTTGGCATCAATTTACCACCGTTGACCATCACAAGGATTTCAAAGAGTTGGTCTTCCCACAACTATCTGAGTCTTAGTGATGTCTTGCATGGCTTGCTCAATCCTATTTTGTCTTACATGGGTACATGTGCAAATTGTATGTAACATCTTGTCAAGTGGAAGTTCAAGTTTCAATAGCTGAATGTAACAGTCAAAGTGTAGTTGAAGAGTCATGAGGGTAGATGAACAATCAACAAAGGGGAATGTCAAGAGTCACGCCACCCTTTGCTATATATAGTACCTCATAAATCATTGTAGAGGCTTTTGGTCAGCCAAGCTTCTGATAGGAGTATCTTAGAGAAAGCTTGGAGAGTATTGTAAAGAGCCTTGGCTTCTCCACTATGCAGAGCTAGTATATCTCTTTGGAGGAGCAAGCGGTAGTGACTGTAACGTTTCGTTGTCAGAACTAGTGGTTGATCATGGTTGTATTGTATGACTGGGACTTTCACTTCTTAATATAACAGATCCAACACATTTCATGCATATGTTGTATTGTATTTCAGCTATCTTGTTTACCCTAAATGATAGATGTATATGTTTTCTTATGCATGTGTGTATAGACTCTTTCTATATATGTATGTATGAATCTTACTGAAATGTGTTGTTGGTTTAACCATCAGTTTGGATTGCAAGCTTACTTTCCTTCCAGTTTGTGATGCATCTTTGCTCGTGTGTTCCATTCTTAACTCTGTGCTTTCACAGGTTTCCAAGGGGCGCACTCACCTCACCCTCCGTGTGTTAGAACTGTTAATGCACCTTCCTTGACTTGTTGCATATGTCACACCCTTGCTACCAACAGGGATATCTTACTTTCTTCTATGTGCAACTGCGGTCAAGGCGATACTGTACGACCCATTGTTGGGACTCCTACACCAAATGGTCTGAAGTCTAGTTGGGACTTCTTACAAGGGAGATCCCCTAACATGTTGGCGGGTCCAACACCGTCAACAGGAACCTGACAAACTCCCAATCATATCTTAAATATGCATCTCCTTCATTCCATGCAATTCACATACTCAGCGCAAATGATGGAATCGATAGAAAAGCATGCCAGCCAACCATACATGTCAATTTGAATGAAGTAAGCACAAATATTCACAACCTCATCATGACTATAAAATCATTGAAATTCAAGCTCCCAAAAACACATGTAGGAATTAAACCACTTCCTTAGTAAATAATATAGGAATCAACATTCCACATTCACATAGGATTTTCCCATTCCTCACTATCAACCTAAGCATTTAACCAATACAGTAAATATGTACACATCATTCAAACATATGAAGCATAAGTAAATACTTATCTTAGGTACAAAAATAAATTAGCAACCAATATTGGGAATTCAACTCTCCACCCTGTTAGAGTCGGTCTTGAGCCCTCCATCAGCGATCAAAACTCTTTGCATTTGCATAGGTAGGTGTCTCATCAGTTCAATTTTTGCATCCCGTTAGGCATGCCATAACCCTGATGGAGGAGCTGATGTGTTTATACCCCTCTTGGCATTGTTGGTTCAGGTCATTTCAGTCATTAAGCTCTTTCAAGCTTGTCTTGTCTTCTCTTGAGGTCAATTTCCTAGGTCTATGGTTTTGGTCAAAAATGTTACAAGGTCATGTGTTTGAAAGTCAATGAGTGTTCAGTAAGCTAGAGGGATGATTGTAAAGGTGTATCTTCTAAATTTTTATCTGGTACAGTTAATCTTCACCTTGGATTCAAAAACTCTGGTTTTAAAGCCAAGGTCATTTTTCAAATATTTGTAAAAAAGTGATGAAATTTCGAAAGTCTTTAGCGAACAAAATGCAACCCTGGTCCCTTTGCCAAGATCCCTCAGATGATCTACCTGCAAAAAGAATCAAGCCAAACCACTAAATCAGTCAATTTCAGAACAAAAGAAACCAAAAAGTCAGTTTTATAAAGTGTCAAAGAGAAACATTAGAAAGTGGGTTTGAGCATGAAATTTTTTCAAATGAAACTTATAAAAACCCAATCTCCCTCCTATCACTCTCATTGAGCATGAAATTTTTTCAAATGAAACTTATAAAAACCCAATCTCCCTCCTATCACTCTCATTGTGCATCCTAGACACTTGCAAGAGAAGTTTGAGAGAGTGATTGCGTGAAAGGAGTGAAAATAGAACAAGTTCAGGCGTTGGTCAGGGGCGCGACCCGTCAGGCCAGGTGCGCGACCCATCAGAGGCACGCGACCCGTCAGAGGGTTTCCCACAGTGCGATTTTACAACGGGCGTGACCCGTCAGGCGCGCGCGACCCGTTGGGCG
>APFE031477774.1:258111-285234 GCA_000404065.3 Pinus taeda | reverse complement strand
AAAAATTGCGATCAACATTAACACTCAAATAAATTTAATTTTTAATTTAAAAAATATATCCAAAAACTTCAAACTATACTTAAATTTTTTACCTAGGTGGTTGAAAATAATTAAATCATATATAACATGCCATAAAAACACTCGTCATGTCAAATGTTGCTTGTTTGCGACCATGATTATTTGTAAGATATGACTAATGTTTCTCCAATTAACATGTACTTGAAAATGCGGATCAGTAATTACCCTATGAATCTCAGATTCTTACTCTTTGCATTCAAAAATATGATGCTCTGACTTTTTAGATTCAAAACTGGCCCAAAAAATGTGCCACAAGCAATCTTCAACTCGTGAACAAATTCAAGAAAATCCAGTGAGGAAGCATTTGCTACTGCAGTTGACATATGTTTATATGTAGTGAAAATGGCATATGCAGAAGTTATATTTTATTAATTAGAACATACGTACATAGATTATTGTGAGGAGATGAATTGAATAGATTGGGTTGGGTGTTCGGTGAAAATTAAAAAAAACTAACTGTTTTAGGAAATTCATCTTAACTAATGACTAACTAGTGACACTAGACAAAACCATTGTGTTACATGCCCTATGATTACAAATCTGGTTACATTTGATATTGACGAAATGCATGGAGGAGATTTGGGGAACTTGAGAGAGAAAAAGATAGTTGTTGCGAGCACGGGCCTATACTTACTTACTAACTAGTGTGTTGGGAGGATTTTCATTAACAATGGTAACAACGCCAAAGTAGATTAGGTCTTCCCAAGGTTGAGAAGGTGCATAACACAATGCATTGCTTCCCTCTCGAGGAGGTGCTAGAATTGTGCTACCAAATAGAGATGGTCCAACTTTATTAGGTGCATGTAGAGACGAGTGTAGGTGTGGCGAAGAAGAGGTGGTGAAATCAAGAATGGCTTTTGGTGGTGACTCAGAGGAAGAGATGGGAGGGAGCTTATTGCTCATGCTATTGATCCAGGTTGATGTTGGTGGTCACCCACCTATCCCACTTGGACCCCCACAACTGTCTCTTTCAATTTTTCAGTTTTCGTAATTGTAGCACAATTTATTATTTATAGCTGTTTTTTGGGTCTTGAACTTCTGGAGCCGTTTTGAGGCCCTAAACAATTTTTTTTTGGAAATTTGGGAGCAACATGGGTACATGGACTAATGTTGCTCTTCCCAAAGTTATATTTCTCGAATAGATATTTCTAACAAACTATTGTACGTGTCAAACGAAGATCGGGTGCCAAAGTTATGACCTCGGGAAATTGATGTACCAATTTACCCAAATAGGGCCCACGGTTTGGGGTTTCATCTTCTAGGGTTAGGTTTTTGAATGTTTAGGGTTTTCCATTATTTCTCAACAATAAACAGGCCTTCGAGCCTCATTGTAACACAGTTCAGAGGCATGTCGCTGCCACATCTCTTCTTAGAGATAAAGCTACCATCGCCCTAGCCGATTTATTTCCATTTCTGTTTGTAAGCATATTTCAATACTTTACAGTAATGAAATGAAGTATTATTTCCACTGCATCTCTATGTTTATGGTTATTTTTGTATTTTGTTGTGTTCCTGTTTAAATCGGGATCAACTATTTTCCATGGCGTTTTGAGCTTTATGAGCTTGGCAAAAGTTAAAATCAAGATCATCCATTCCACTGTCGAAGACAATGATGGTGTCTTTGACATTTATGAGGTTGTGGGTGAGTGTGTTCAGGAGGGCCAAAATATTGTCTCCAAAGATAGATAATTCCTTATGCTCTATATCTACAACCATGCAATGATAACTATGAGGAATGCTTTGATCAAAGAGGTCTTCGTTGGTGTTATGCTAGGGTGGGAATTTGAGGCTAACCATGACCTCGACTTGTTTTTTGAGCTCTAGATCACTATCAAACCATGATGATAAGTTTCGGGAGGATTTGGATGGGTGGAGTTGTGAGGGCAGGATCGTGATACTAGAGGAGGGAGTGAAAGTGGTTCAGAGAAGTATGAGTAATAGAGTGAGGCAGGAGAGTGATGCATAGGGAAAGGTGAATGGGAGGGTTATATTCAGAGCATGAATTTGGTTAGGGAGTGATTTCAAGGTGAGAACTGGTGAGGGGGTTTAATGTCGAGAGTTTTTGTTAATGAGGTGAGAACCAGGGAGGAGGTTTACTGCTACCATTCAAGTGCCTATGAATGGAGTGATATAGGAGTGAATGTACGAGCGCGCCAAATATGCCCATGGATCTTATAACATGCTCGAATGTCTCAAGGGGAAGGATGGTTCTAATGTGCCACCAGTTCATGACTTTTAATTCCTTAAGCATGGAATTAATGGCTACCTTGGGATTGTAAGCAACCTGCATCCAAGAATTTTTGGCTCAATATTAAAGAGGGTGTAGGGGAGCTAATGAAATACCAAACAAGGATGAAAACGGGATGAGGAAAATTCATAAAAATGTGCATTTAAGATCTAGCCTACAACCAATATTAATTAATAACCATCCCCAAAGTAGAATAATGGGAGCCTTTTCATTAACAATGGGAACAAGGCCAAAGTAGATTGGGTCTTCCCAAGGTTGAGAAGGTGTAGAAGACAGTACGTAGCTCCCCTTTGGAGGAGGAGTTCAAATTTTTCTACCACATGACAATCCAACTTCATTAGGTTCGTGTAGAGATTGGGAGTGTAGACCTAATGAAGGGGAGGTGGTGCAATCTACAATAGATTTTGATGGTTACTTAGTGGAGGAGATTGGAGAAAGATTATTTCTCATCGTATTTGAAATGGATTTTTGGGCTTTACAACCTTGGTAGAAGTGGAAATCAATATCATCCATCAGACTATCAAAGAGGATGGTGGTGTTTTTGACATCTTTGAGGATGCGGGTGAGTGAATTCGAGAGGGCCCAAATATTCTCTCCAAAGATAGTGGGTTCCCTATCCTCTATGTCTACTACCATGTGGTGATACCTATGAGGAATGATTTTATCTAAGGATCTTTGTCGTTGTCATGCAAGGGTGGGAGTGGAGGTTGACCATGCCCTTGACTTGGTTGATGAGATCTAGCTCATTATCAAACCATCATGCTAAGGTTGGGGAGCATTTGGATGGGTGGAGCTGAGAGGGAAGGATGGTGATACTAGAGGAGGGAGTCAAAGGGGTTCAGAGCAACTTAGGTAACAAAGTGAGGCAATAGATTGATGCATAGGGGAGAGTGAATGGGAGGACGATACTCAGAGCATGACTTTCGTGAGGGATTGATGCCAAGGTGAGTGCTAGGGAGGGGATTTAATATTGAGGGTTGTTGTTGTTAAGGTGAGCACCAAGGAGGAGGCTTTCTACTATCAATCAAATGCCTATGCATGGAGCAATATAGGAGTGAATGTAGGATCATGAAAAATTCCCATGGTTCTTATAACAAAAGAAAATGTCTCAGGTGGGGAGGGTGGTTATGATTCATTGTCCGTTCATGGCTTTTAATACCTTAAGCATGGAAATAATGGCTATCGTTGGATTGGAAGCAACCCACATCCAATAATTTTCACCTCAATATTAAAGAGGGTTTAGGGGAGTTAATGAAATATCTAACAAGGATGACAATGGGATGAGGAAAAATCATGTTTGGTATGTGTTATATTCTTTCTACGACTAGTCCCACATATTGTACATTGTGCAGGGCACACGGGGTTTGGTACATCGCCTCGAGATTTTTTTTTATGCAAATTGATTAATAGTTTGGTGGACCCAAAGATGGTGGGTGGACCTACCCATGTTTTTGTGTATGTGTTTTGCACATGGTTTTGGGCATGAGGGTTTTATGCCCATTGTATTTTATAGATCTGGTAAAGGGAACCATGGTTGTGTTCTAATCTAGGGTTAATGGACTAGGGTTTATAAATTCTTTGACATGTATATATATGTATTGTAACATTGAAAGGAATATAATGAAAAAAATCAATCTCGTTTTCCTAGGCTTGGGTCCCAGGAGAAAATATCTATGTATATTTTATGTTCTCACAATTGTTTATCTTTTTGTTTTAGGAATTTGTTTGTAGGTAATTTCTTTACAACATTAAAACCTACAAAGCATTAAAATTTGCATTTAATATCTAAGCTATGACCAATATTGATTAATAACCATTGACAAATTGAAACAATGGGAGGATCTTCATTAAAAATGGGAACAAAGCCAGAGTAGGTTGGGTCTTCCCAAGGTTGACAAGGTGCAAAGGACAATGTGTTTCATCCCTCTCTAAGAGATGCTAGAATTGTGCTAACACGAGATGGTACAACTTCATCATGTGTGTGTAGAGACCAGAAGTGTAGGCCTAATGAAGGGCAGGCAGTGAAAACTAAATTAACTTCTAATGGTGACTCAGAGGAGGAGATTGGAATGAGGTTATTTCTCATGGTATTTTCCATGGATTTTTGAGTTTTATGAGCTTGGTAGAAGTGGAAATCAAGATGATCCATCCAATCGTTGAAGAGGATGGTGGTGTCTTCCACATCTCTGAGGTTGCTAGTATGTGCGTTTAGGAGGGCCCAAATATTGTCTCCAAATATAGTTGGTTTTGTATGCTCTATATCTAATACCAAGTGGTGATACCTATGAGGAATGTTTTTATTAAAGAAATCTTCATCATTTTTGTGCCAGGGTAGGAGTGGAGGCTAGCCATGACCTCGAATTTTTTGGTGAGCTTTGGCCCATTAGCGAACAATGATGCTAATACTAGGGAGGATTTGGATGGGTGGAGCTAATAGTGTAGAATGGTGATATTATAGGAGGGAGTGGAAGGGGTTTAGATCATCTTGGGTAACAGAGTGAGGCAGGAGACTGATGCATAGCGAAAAATGAATGCGAGGGTGATAGTTAGAGCATGGCTTTGGTGAGGAAGTGATGTTGAGGTGAGTGTTGGAGATGGGATTTAATGTTGTGGGTTGTTGTTGCTAAGGTGAGCACCAGGGAGGAGGTTTACTGCTCCCATTCGAATGCTTATGCATGGATCAATATGGGAGTGAATGTATCCACATGAAAATATTACCATGGATCTTACAATAGTAGTGAATATATCAGGGAGGAAGGGTGGTTTTGATGCTCCACTAGTTCATTTCTTTTAATTCCTTAAGCATGGCGGTAATGGCTACCTTGGGACTGGAAGTAACCTGCACCCAAGTTTTTTGTTTAAAGAGGGTGTACGAGACTTAATGAATTATCTAACAAGGATGACAATGGGATGATGAAAATTCATTAAATGTGCATTTAAGATCTAAGACAAAACCACTATTGATTAATAAACATACCCAAAAATGTGTCCATGCAAATCACCCTTTTTGTGGGTGTTTTATACTTCTTTAAATCTATCTTTGGGATCACAAGTATTTGTTTCAATCTTTATCAATCAAAATGAAGTGGAATTACATCATTGGATTCCAATAAGGGTTGTTGTATCATGACTCTTTTGATTTAATATATAGACAATTTTCTAAGTGGTAATTGATGAATGAGACGTGTTTCCAAAAATTTAGTGAATAATGTTAGAATAAATTTTCTTAACAAAGGAAAATATGTTATAAAAAAGAGGGGTGGTAAGAAAAAATAGTCATTAACAAACCACATATATGGAAGACTTTCTTTAATCCCCATGACACTAAATAAATGAGCACACTCATCCACTCATCCTTCAACAATAATGTAATACCCATGGTAAAAAAAGTGTATGCCTTTTATATTAAACCTATGGTTGAAAAGTCAAGTGGTACAAGTGACATGATGTGATAATGCAAATATTTATTTTGATTAATAAAAATAGAAATTTCTGATTTTAGGTTTTTGTGATCCATCTTGTTCTTGAGATTAATTTTCTGTATTAATCATATCATCCTTTTTTGGTCAATGTTTTGAACCATCTACCGTGGTCCTAAAGATTAACCACAAATGTAGATTGAAAAATAATGACATGATTAATTTAGAAAAAAAATATATTGTTTTATTTTGTTATTTTTCTTGAAAATAAATTAAAGACTGTCATGTGAGATTATTTTTCTTGCAACAAGAGAAAATTTCCCAAGTGGGAAGGGTGATTATGATGCATTTCTAGTTCATGACTTATAATTCCTTAAACATGGAAGTAATGGCTACCCCGGGATTGGAAGCAACTCACATCCAAGAATTTATGACTCAATTTTAAAGATGGTTTAGGAGAGGTAATGAAATATCTAACAAGGATGCCATTGGGATGAGTAAAAATCATGTTTGGTACAATGGGATGAAAGATAATGTACGTTGTATGGGATTCGAGACATCGCCCAAATTCATTTTTTTTTAAAATGCAAACCCATTAATAGTTGGGTGGACTCAAGGATGTGGAGTAGACCCAAATATGGTGGGAAAATCTGCCTTGGGTTTTGCGCATTGTTTTTGCAGATGCTTTTGGGCATGATGGTTTTTCTCCTCATGGTATTTTATAGATCTGGTAATGGGAACTATGGTTATGTTATAATCCAGGGTTGATGGATTGGGGTTTATGAATGCTTCAACATGTATGGTGGGAAAAACTGCCCATGGTTTTGCGCATTTTTTTTGCAGATGGTTTTGGGCATGATGGTTTTTCTACTCATGGTATTTTGTAGATCTGGTAATGGGAACTATGGTTATGTTATAATCCAGGGTTAATGGATTTGGGTTTATGAATGCTTCAACATGTATATACATGTACTATGATATTGAAAGGAATATAATGAAAAAATCAATCTATTTTTCCTAGGTTTGGGTTCTAGGAGATAATATTTGTGTATATTTTATGTTCTCGCCATTGTTTATTTTTTTGTTTTAAGAATTTCTTTGTAGGTAATTTATATATAGGATTAAAAACTACAAATCATTAAAATTTTCATTTAATATCTAAGCTACAACCACTATTGATTAATAACCATCCCCAAAGTGGAACAATGAGAAGCTCTTCCTTAATAATGGGAACACGACCAAAGTAGAATGGGTCTTCCCAAGGTTGAGAAGGTGCAAAGGACAAAGTGTTGCTTCCCTCTCTAGGATGTGCTAGAATTGTGCTACCATGAGATGATCTAGCTTCATCAAGTGTGCGTAGAGACTGGAAGTGTAGGCCTAATGAAGGGGAGGTGGTGCAATCTAGAATATCTTTTGGTGGTGACTCAGAGGACGATATTGGAATGAACTTATTTCTCATGGTATTTTCCATATATTTTTGAGCTTTATGAGCTTGGAAGAAGTGGAAATCAAGATGATCCATCCAACCATTAAATAGGTTGGTGGTGTCATGGGCATCTCTGAGGTTGTAGGTGACTGTGTTTGGGAGGGCCCAAATAGTGTATCCAAAGATAGTTGGTTCTATATGCTCTATATCTAATACCGTGTGACGATACCCATGATGAACACTTTGATTAAAGTGGTCTTCATCATTTTTGTGCCAGGTTGGGTGTGGAGGCTAGCCGCAAACTCAAATTTTTTGGTGATAATTGGCTCATTGTAGAACTATGATGCTAAGGTTGGGGAGGATTTAGATGGGTGCAGCTGAGAGGGAAAGATGAAAATACTAGAGGGAGTCGAAGGGGTTCAAAGCAGCATGGGTAATATAGTGAGGCAGGAGAGTGATGCATAGGGAAAAGTGAACAGGGGGTGATACTCAAAACATGAATTTAGTGAGGGAGTGATGTTGAGGTGAGCACTAAGGAGGGGATTTAATGTTGAGGGTTTTTGTTGCTGAGGTGAGCACGAGGGAGGAGGTTTACTACTACCATTCAAATTCTTATGCATGGAGAAATATAGGATCGAATGTATCAACGTTAAAATGCCCATGGATCTTACAATAGGAGCAAGTATCTCAGGGTATAAGGGTGGTTTTGATGCATCACAAATTCATGGATTTTAATTGTTTAAGCATCGCAGTAATGGCTACTTTAGGATTAGAAGTAATTCACACCCAATATTTTTTGGCTCAAAATTAAAGAGGGTGTGGTGGACTCAAGGAAATATCTAACAAGGATGACAATGGGATGAGGAAAATTCATTAAATGTGCATTTAATATCTAAGCTAAAACCACTATTGATTAATAACCATCCCAAAAAATGTATCCATGCAAATCACCCTTTTTGTGGGTGTTTTATACTTCTTTAAGTCTATTTTTGAGATCACAAGGATTTTCTTCATTATTGATCAATCCAAATGAACTAGAATTAAATCATTGGATTCCAATAAGGGTGGTTGTATAATGTGTTTTTTGATTTAATATACAGATAATGTTAGAGGTAGTTAATGAAAGAGACATGGTTCCAAAAATTTAGTGAATAGTGTTAAAATAAATTTACTTAACAAATAAAGATATGTTATAAAAAGAGGGGTGGTAAGAAAAGTTATTCATTCACAAAGGACATATATGGAAAACTTGTTTTAATCCCCTTACACTAAATAAATGAGCATACTAATCCTCCTCAACAATAATTTAATACCCTTGGTAAAAAATAATTATGACTTTTATATTAAACCTGTGGTTGAAAAGTCAAGTGGGACAAGTGACATGATGTGATCATGCAAATATTTATTTTGATTAATAAAAATAGAAATGTTTTTATTTTAGGTTTTTGTGATCCATATTGTTATTTAGATTTTTTTTTCATGTTAATCACATCATTATTTTTTTGTCAATGTTTCCAACCAACTACCGTGATTTTGAGGATGAACCACATTCGTTGGTTGAAAATTTTGACCAAAAACTAATGATGTGATTAGTTTCGAAAAAAAAATTCTTAAAAAAAAAGAAATATTATTTTCCCCTTTTTTTCTTGAAAATAAATTTAAGAATATCATGTGAGATTAGACTCCTAACTTCTAGGAAAGTAGTTGGAATTAGTTATGCCCAAGAAAGGGTAGGAACAAAACAAGAAAAATCCTCCTCCTTTCCATTCAAGAAAACGATGTTGGCAAAGACGACCAGATATTTTCATGATTAGAATTAATGTCACAGGTGGAAGTTATGTAAGAGGGACTATAGGAGATAAACACAACGATATAAGTTAGTGGGAGATAAAGACTAGACCTAAACCCCTCAACTAGTAGGAAAATACTAAGGGTTAAGGAGGTGAAACAAAAGAATATTTCTTGTGATTGTTTTCCTGGAAGGGAGGAGTAGAGATCGGGGGGAACAAATGAGAAGAGTAGTTCATGGTTGGGAGGAATATGGAAGCCTTTAATTTATCCTCAAGGATTTCTAGATAAGTATATATGATTAACTGGAAATAAATATGTGTTAATTGTATTCATTTTGTAATTTAGAACTATGAGAAATTCTAATTAGGAAATTTTGGAGTAACTCTTATTGTTTTCTATATCTTCTTGAGTAAGGGAATGGATAATGTTTTCTAACTTTCATGTAATCAATACATAAATACATACTTACATACATACATATATACATATACATATAATTTGTGTGTGTGTGTGTGGATTTGGACTAATTTGTTCAAAGAAAGTTAGAGGCATCATAACAAAGGTCTTTGTGTAAGGGTTTGAACAAGAACCTTGAATAGGTACCAGCCCTAGAAACTTGTTTTAGTGACTACAACCACCCTCCAAAATTTTTCCTTCGCTTCATTTTGGAGCTTCCCTACTAAAATGTCAGCAACTTCTCTTGCATTACCCAAGTACTTGTGCTTTCATTTAAGTTTATATTTTGCTTTACAACTTGTGTTTTCTTACTTTCTTTGCATATTAACCACAATCTAATCTCCCTGTGACTTGGTTACAATCTGGTTCTTGCATTGCCTTGGAAATCTTCACAGTCCTAGAGGGGAAAAAGCCTTACTCTCAAGAAATGTGCAATTCAACCCAATAGAGCTTCGGTTCCAGAAATGCACAGACCGAGTTGGCAACTTGTCTTCACACTAGAAATTGCGTAGAGTATGAGAGGCAGGTAGACCCACTTATCCCAAGAATTGTGTAGAAGCATTCCTTCAGCTGTTGTCCGATGAATGTGCTTGGAAGTTTCTGGGTTCCCCCTGGAACTATGCAATTTCTCCATGCATTCATGGTAGCCCTTCTCGAAAAAGAAAAAGAAAAAAAGTGAAAAAGAATCCCTAAAAAACTAGGGATCTATTTTTAACAATGGGAGTTACACTTGAGTTAATTTTAGAAGCTTCCACCACTTGTCATTTTTTCCTAAATTTTTGGCCTTCATGTAATAAACCCTAAATCAATCAAATCTATTTAATCGACATTGCCAGAGCTCATTTTCACATTTGATCTTGGAGCTCTGGCATTCTCAAGGCATCTAGGACACTTCGGCATGGCTAGCAGAACTTTTCTGGGTAAGTTTTACTTTTCAAGTCTTTTGTTGCTTTTTCTATCACTTTTGTTTCCTTGGCTTGTGTGAGTGTTCTTTTTCCCATTTTATTGAATGAATGTTGTTGTTTTGGTTTTTTTTAGCTTGTATAAATGTTTTTTTAAGTTTTTCATTGCATTTCCTTAGTGACGCATGCATAACCCAGTTTTTGCACTAACGGACGTCATTGGGGTGACTCTCCCAACAAGCTTCGTTGTTCTTTTGTTCTACTACTTCCTACATTTGTTTTGATTGCATGTATCATTGTTCACTCATTCCTGCACCATATTTCACTCATGCATTTAGATCTACCCATTTTTAAGTTTCCCTTGGGTAGATTTGGGTTGCCTTGGCCCTGATCTAGCTCTTCTCAGCATGCACTATGCATTTCTTGATGTCAAGGCTCTGTCTTGGCTCTAGGAATTGAACTGAGGCTACCAGTGACTGGCTCTAGCTGCGCTCTACACAGTTCCAGGAGACAGTCCCAGAGTCTTTCCCTCTGGGATTGCATAATGCGTAGTCCTAGCCAGCATCAAAGCCAGATTGAACTTCACATTACGCAGTTCCAATCATCAGCAAGCCCACTAGACTGTACATTGTACAGTTCCAATCATCAACACCTCTCACTGGAAGATGGGGCTACACAATGCGTAGATCCAGCTAACAGACATTCACCTCTAAAAGTCAGAATTGCACAATCTTTCCCAGCAGTTGCCCAGTTTGTTGCATGATCGGTCCTTGAAGTGATTTTTTATTTCAAAGTGACATTTGCATGCCATGAGTCCTGTCTCTATATCTAGGTAAAACAATTGTTGAGTAGCTTCTTAGCAGTGGAAGAAACATGGTTTCCAAGAGAGCTAGATCAAAGGATACTGTAGAGAGAATTATTGGAGATGTAGTTAAACAAGTGTCAATGAAATTTCCAGTCTATGCAGACACACAAGTGTTCATAGAGAAGGCATGAGGATTACACGGTAGGAAATAAAGGACATATTTGCAGGTAGTACAAGGAAGATCTGGAAGATTGACAAGTCTATGTCAGCATCCATAAGTCTGACTTATACAAAATTACATGTAGGTACCCCGCCTTCAAATGTGTGGACATCATTCGCTGGATTGTCTCACATACCGATCCCAAGACGATGACATTGAGAAGTGCCATTGGAACACAATTTTATACCTCCAAGATGGAAAATTATCATCAAATGTATCACTCAGGAAGACCTACCAACTCTTGATCATCTTTGCATGTTTCCTGTATGGTCAAGAGAGCATGAAGACCTTTTTGAAGAGTTGGGTAGTTGTGTTGGATTAGATGGAAAATGAAGGAAGGCCATTCAACTGGTCGGACATGTTGGCTCTTTAGCTGAAAGGGCACGTGTCTAATGCCTAGAATCTACCTAAGGATGAGCGAGCGAGATTCTATATGTCCATGTACCTGCTTGATGCAATTTGTGCCAAACAACAATTACCTAGCATGGGTTGGACATGGACACCAACAAATGATGTTGTGAACATCTATTGCAAGTTTCTCTCTACGTATAGCTACCGAGGATTCATGGCAAGGCAACCTGACCACTTCATCACCCTGATGTACCAAATGATATTCGAACGAGATCCACCCTACATGTCCCAAGAAGCGATGCTGGCTATTTAACATTGTAAATTGGTATGCCTCAATGGGTGGAAACTTCATTAGGATGTTTGGTGGAGAGAAGCCTCGGTATATGCTACCAAGGTTTTCCACTTATAAGTTGGTCATGCAAGAGGTTGCGTATCACATCTCCACAGAGTTATCAGTAGGACTGCGCAAGAGGAAGAAGATATCATCAGCTACTCTTGCTTTGCGGATTGGATTGTATGAGATCCTAAACTTTAAGGATGTGGATGCCAAGGCCGAGGACTTGAAGAAGTTTTAGTTTGGCACCAAGAGCTTGAATCTGTATGATCCCCACTGCATATGAAAGAACTATTGTGAGAAGGTGTATTATCCATGGATCCATGGGGTATGTCATTGGTTGGAGGAAGACCCTTGGAGATATTGCTACAACTCATGTAAGCTTAATAAACTGGTTAGCAATGTCTATATAATGGAAAGTAGCTCTATAGGAAGCAACAAAAATAGAAACAGTGAGTAGCAAATTGGTGCAGGACAAAGGCAAGAGGAAGATTTCCAAGAGCGCAGAGTATGAGCAAAGCTACAAGTTCATAGAAGTTCCTCTTGTTGAGAAACAATCTTTGGATATAGAGGTGAAGAGGTGACAATGCGAAAGGAGAGTAGAACAGAGGAAGAGAGATAACCAAAGGTTGGAGGATGCAGAGAGGAAGTTGCAAGAAATATAAAAAAAGCTCAAATAATAGTAGGAGCTACGAAGGAGAGAAAGGGAAGAGAAGTAGAAACAGGAATAGGAAGAAAGGAAAGGCACAATGATAGAGAAAACTGCGCCTATATAGGTTGAGGAGTCAGAGCAACCAACAGATTAAGAAGAGGGTGAGAAAGTGTAGGTTTGGGAACTTGCTCAGTAGATTGAGTAAATGGTTGGAGCAATAGATATAGAGTTGGAACAGGAGCCATAGGACCAAGACACCGACCTCATGTTGAGAGCATATGAGGTCGCCCCATAGTCTTCGACACCTCTAGAATCAGAACCAGTCCCAAGTGAGCAAGGAGAGGTTGTCCTCCTTGATGATGATCTGGAGATGATGTGTATAACCTGTCATTTGATGAGCCATAACAATGGATTATATAGGCGCGAAGAAATAAGCTCTCGGATGATCACACATCACCTGCACATAAAGTGGAAGGGTGATTGTTGCAGATGTTAGAAGACATCCAAAATCCATAGTCAATTCTTCTAAGGCTTATGTAGAAGCCATAAGTTCAACTGTGAAGTTCTTCTTATCAAAGAATTATCGGATGACAAAGGACATGCAGGAGGCCAGACAGAGAACAAAATAGTCCGTGGGGTCCACTATGGCAGAGATGAGAAAAGATATGATTGTTGAAGTATCGACTGTTGAGACCACCATGCGGAAACTATATGGGAGATTTATCACCATGCACAAGGTGATTGTCCATCTATGTGGTTCTCAGCAGCAAGACATGAAGATAACCCAAACTCTCAAAGACATCCACATTATTATTACACATGTACATGAATGGACAATGACATACAAGGGAGCCCTGCTTTACTTGCACAAGGTAATGAAGCCATAGGCAGAGCTAGACAATGCACAAATTCGAATGTTGTTCCAGAACTATGAGCGGATCCCTCCATTCATCACCAGCATTGAGGCTTCCAATGCATGGTTGTTCAAAAGTTTGGATGTCATAGTGAGGACACAAAGGATCCCTCGCTGAAGCCATGAAGAAGAACCAAGTCCCGTTGGACGTTGACAGGTACATAGAGCAGTTGATGTGAGAGGGAACTAGTGATGACTTGCACTTGAGCATAGAAAAAATGCAGAAGTACATTGGTAGGAAAACACACTCAGGACAATGCTACGCATGCTCCAAGATGAGTTGGACAGAGGTTCCAGAACCATATACCCAAAAGCCATGGAGGCAAGAGTCTGTTTCCAGAAAGAGATCACCGAGCAGTACGGGGACACAATAACACAGTACTAAGCTTGGTGTTAGTTCGTCACCGAAGTCTATCAAGAGGATGTTGCTGAGTTGGTCTTTCCCCAAGCTTCAAAATGAAGGTGTTTATCTTTTTAGGCTGATTCAAGCCTATGTTATCCCACATGGGTATATGTGGAAATTGTGTTATTACAAGTGTCATTAGTGGAATTTGAACAGTCACTATGTAATGTAAAGAGTTATTTGTAAAGGAGTTGAAAAGGCATGAGGGTAGTTAAAGAGTCAAAGAGGAATGTCAAGGGTCACCTCACCCTTTTTTATATATAGAACCTCATAACGCATAGTATAGGATTTTGGGAGCCAATATTTTGGCTAGGCATTACTTAGATAAGACTTGGAGAGTATTGTGACGAACCTTGGCTTCTCCACAACATAGAGCAAATACATCTCTTTGGAGGAGCAGGTGGTGTTGATTGTAATGTTTCACTATTAGGGCTAGTGACTATTAATGGTGTATGTATGGATGAAACTCTCACTTAATAATATAACTGAGCCAATATGTTTTCATGCATATGTTGTTATTGTAGTTCGACTATTATGTTTACTTTAACAATGTACGTTATTTAACTTATGCATTTGTGTATGAATTATTTTGTATGAAACTGCATTTATTGAGGAAGTGTTGTTGTATTAACCTGTCATTTTGGATTTTGGACTATTTCGCTTCTAGTGTGTGATTTCATTCCACTCATGTGTTCCTTTTAGGCTGCGTACTATTATAGGTTTCTAAGGGGCACACTTCCTTTTCCCAACAGTGTGTTAGAACCCCCATGCATCTCACTTGACTTGCTGCAAGGTCCCACATTTTCTTCCAGCAAAGTTATCATAATTACCTCTGTGCATTACCACTGTCAAGGCCCTCCTTTACTACTCACTGTTGGGACTCCTAATCCAAAGGGTATGAGGTCTAGTTGGGACTTCTTACCGGGGAGATCCCTTGACATGTTGGTGGGTTCAACACCGTCAACACAACTAACACATAAATGGGTATGAACAAAAGCAATAATATGGGGCGAAGGCAGAAGAATTATAGGGAATAATGAATGTACACACATATGTTTCCAAAAAGAAAAATGAGTTCCCTATTAAAGTTCATTGTGTTTTTAATAACTATAGGGAATTTACAGATATGCATGTATATAGATATATATATTGTAGGCATATGTATTTATGGAAGAAATCTAAAATTAATATAATATAATAACTTATTACATAATAGTAAGGAGTAGGACATTTATGACTAGATTATTTGTTACAAGACGTGATAAGGAAGGGAAGATCATCGATTGGCTAGTGGACAAACAATGTCGGGAAAGCCTAAAGAGAATTTTTAGTGGTCCCCCACGATAGCAATCATCCAGGTCCATGGCCTAGTACAAAACCTACAATATTAATTTTGTAATTACAAAGCTACCATGAAGCTACAGTTAAAAACAATGCATAGACTCTTGCGAAGGAAATACCATATGCATGCATGATAACTAAAGAGAATAGTAGTTCCATGAACATTAAAATAGAGATATTAATTGAATGTAAGAGTAAGGAAATAATTATTACACGTTTTCAAGGTATACAGAACATAACTTGTTATAAGGGCTTATAGTTGGGAACATGGTGATTTCCTATAGTTTAAAAGGAAAAATTAAATAGATAGGTATGTTTTCCAAAAAATGAAAGAAGAAAAATCTATTGCATGGCTTTACATGCCTTGGCCTTAAATTACACATAATTTAAATAAAAAAGTGGCCTAGGTATACATATTCCATTAAGATGCATAATGAATTCCAAAAGAACATGATACAATTTCTCTTTTAGAAAGGAAACAAGGAAATTTTACATTCCCGGCAAAAAGTATTGGCCCCTTATCAAAGTTCAATAAAAAATATAGGAATTGTAGAAGGGATAAAACCCCAATTGAAAAATAAAATTGCTATAAAATTTGTCCAAAGGAAACAAAATTTTTCCCCAAATACTTATAATGCAACTCTCCAGACATGAACATAATCAAAGAAGTGTATTTTTTGTTGGACAAGGCCACTCTGTAAAACCATAAAGTCAAGAAATTTTCATGCAAACCAAACAAGTTGAACCTGTCAATGGAATAGTGACTTGTGAAAGATAAATATAAATAAGAAAAATTAGGCCCATGGAAAAAGGAAGAGAAATTGCAAGATTTTATATCCAGGAAACCTCAACGCCACCGAGACTAACCTACAAAAAATTACAAGTGTTCCTTAGTTTAATTCTCTAATTTTTTAAGGAACTATCACAAGAAAATTTGAAAATGGATTATGAAAATTAAAATTTATACTTGTTGTAAGGGTAGAGTATCCCCAATATCAATATTTCATTTCAAATTAAATACAATCTGTCAGTTTTAAATACTTATGAAAATGAGGGAAACCCTTTAAAAAAACCAGTTATGGTAAAATTCCAAAGATTATTACCTTGTGAAAACCAAAATAATTGGTGGAAATTGCTAAGAATTATGGAGAATACATTCATCGTAAAATCCATAATGAAAATCCATGGTTTTACCTACACATACAATTTTCTATCATTAAGCAAAGAAACAAAGAAATATAGCCGATGTAAATACCCAAAATTATTAGCAATAGTTACAAGATGTTATATATGCAACAAAATAAGACAAAATAACAAGGGTAAGGGTCGAGGACATCCTTGGTTATGAAGTCCTTCCTTAGTCATAAGTAAATTTTATTTCCATAAGTTTTCGAAGAAATATTGGCAAAGAATACATTCCACAAATATTTAATGTTTGAGGAAAAACCCTAGCTTACTAGCTCAATTCACTAGTTATAGATTTCATTTCCAAACTGCCAAAATTACAAATGAGGCCAAAGTAGTAGAGTTTTTGTGAGTAGCTAATTATGCTAACTAAGTTATTGGATAGTTAACATTGATTTCAACCAAATCAGCATGGAGGTTTGTGGTAGCAGATGCTAACATTGTAAGTTGGGCATTCCCCACTGGAAAGTGCTCTGAAAGATATTTCCAACTCTATATGGAAGTCCATGAATGGCCATTTGGATCAAAATTTATTGACTGCAGGAGTTAGCCCTAAGAAGGTCATAATATCGGAGCAATCTGGCATATCGGGATTCAGGAGGACAAAATATTGGAGGTTGGAGTCTCAAGGGCCTTGGAACGTTGGCATATGAGATCTTGTAACTCCTTTTTTAAGGTCCCTATAATACTAGTGTATTCCCTTATTATTATTGTCATTGTAGCCCCTTATTGTTATTTTTGTTCCCATTTTGTCCCCATATTGTTATTATTGTGCCCCATAGAAGCCCACTATTGTGATGAGCCTCAATATTGCAACAAAAATGCTGCAACTCCCAGGGCTACTGACTTTAATTATCAACCCCGGGTTCGTACAAAATTAAGAGGTATCGGCACTATATGTGCAACATACAATGTGTCCTTCCTTTGCTGTGATGAGAGAAAATAAATGTTGCCTATTTGCAGGAATGAAAGACTGAATTTAAAAATGCTTGTAAAGTAACATGAAATCCTCTATCTACTTATTAACACACTTTGCTTGCAAAAGAACCCTATTTTAACCCTATTTGTCACATGTGATGTTTTAACTAATCTAAGCATGAAATCTGATCTAGAGATTACTAACTACTGTGTGCATGTGTAAATGTAAAAGAACTCATTTTTTTAATCTTTTTTCTTTATAAATACAAATGCTAATCTTTCATTGATCTTTGGCAGGGGAGACAAGTGTGGAGGAAGAGGGGTATAATGATTTTGATGGATTGGAGGTCAACTAGGAGCCTAATCCCAGCTTCAATGATGATTTTTCTCAATTTGGGTTCAAAACAGGCCGCTACAAAATTTCCTACAAGATGTACTAGTTCTCCTACAGGATCCCCTAGTTCTTCTACTGGACCCCCTGTGTTACTACAGGATGTTACAGATTTACTATACGAAATTATAATTCATCGAATTACCAACCAAATCAAATCGAAATTGGATGGGACAAATTTTTTTATTGACTAGGATGTCTTAGGTCCCCATTCTAAGTCAAATCACTCAAAAAGAGCTCTGTTAACCCATGCTAAAAAATAACAGAAAATTACGAGTCCAAAATCTAGAAATTTGAGAACTAGTGAGCTAGTAAATCTATAAAATGCCTAACCTAAACAAGTAAAAATTCAATGGGGTGATTTCTGTTATGAACTAGAATGTTGTTTTGATCTAATACAAGTGGAACCAACTCGATTGAAGCTCATTAGCATGATCTAAAAAATAGCATAAATTTATTGTTGTTTGCCACAAAGGAGTTCCGGAAATCTAGATTTGGAAATAAGAAAGCTAATCCAAGTAGCTCAATGATTAATATGACCTTCCAAAGATTTTCCAAGGATAAAATGATGCTTGTTATCCTGCAAAAGAACTTACATCAACCATTTAACCCAACCCTACAACAAGAAACCATTAATACTAGATGCAAAAATAGAAAGAAATAAAAACAAGAGATGCATGTGAATAAGAAGTGAAAATAAGGAAATAAAATTATATAAAAGGGCTCTGAGACTCCTGGGATGGCCAAGCCCAAGGAAACTTAGATACCTATGGAGGATAATAAGATTTAGAAGCTGCACATGACACCAATCTTCATTATTTTCATCAATATAATTACATCCCCGTAAGAAAATACAATGGAGCTGCAAAAATACGAGTTCTCTCCACAAGAATACTAATGAAAATATCCCCTAGAGGAAAATTCGACTTGTTACTTATAGAAAATTATTAGGAATCATTCCCCGTGAATGGAGAAAGTTTTTCCCAGCCAAATCCCTTGATTAGTGGATCTGGTTGCCAGTACTAGCAATCTGCATTAAATGGCAGGGAAAACATTCCTAGATTTTCTCAATCATTGGAGTTCCACAATTTGTGCCATAATTCCATAATATCTTGTTGATTTATTATTTAATAATGATTCTACTGTAATAGGGAGAAAGTCCCTAAATTATTCCCTCCAAATCTTCACAATCTGCCCAATATTCTCACAATATTCCACAAAAATAAATAATATTAGGCACAAATATGCAATAATTCATAAACCTTCCTAATGAATATATTAAAGTTAAAAATATATTATCTAATGCAAAAATAGAGGTTTAATGTGTTGAAGGATGTTCATAGGCCTTAATTTATGTTTAATTTAGAGGCATGGACCTTAATTTATGTCTAATTTAGAGGCCCATCATACCCCCTACTGAAAGTGTTGCTCATCCTTTGAGCAATTTAGTGACCTCATTGTGCCTCATTCATGGCCCTGGTGGCCTCTCTCTCTTGTGCATTAAGAATCTTGCCTGTAAGTTCTACAAGGACAAGCCCAAAAACATATTTGTGCAAAGAAAAATCCTTGTTTCTTGAGACCATTAGTTGGCCTTCTTCCCCTTCCTCAAGATGGTTCTTGAATATTTTTTAGTTTGGAAAGGTCCTCCACATCCTTATCAACCTTATGCTACCTTGTTTCGCCATTTGGAAACCTCTGAAACCTTCAAAATGTCTTTAGATGAGAACTAGGGCATCTTGTATTAACTCCTGTCAAAATTACAGGAAACCCTTTTTTAGCATAAATGATAATCTGAGCCTAGGACAAACCCTCAACTTGACTCCTCTTGAGCACCAGTATTGCAGCAATAATGCTGCAACTCCTGGGCTGCCTACTTTATTATTATCAACCCGGTGGTTCGTAACAAACTTGGAAGCGACGATGTTGTATGCACAAGTACTAGTTCTTACTGCAGGTTGTCACTTGGTTAGCTGGCCCAAGATCATTAGGAGCTCAATCCAACTTCTATGGATTCCATAAGAAGCTCTATATGTGATGAAAGAAAGGAAAGCTTTAATCTATAGAGGTTACTCTACTTGCAGAAAGGAAAAACACTAAAATGTAAAGTAAACCTAACAAACCCTACTTAACCAGCTAATCCTAATTTTGCAGAAAGAACTATAAAAACCATGAAATGAGTGTCATTACCTACTCAAGAAAGTAAACGACATCTACTCAAGTTATTTCTAGAAGTAAATGAGAAAAAAACATCTTTTTGGATTTTTATGTATTTTTATGTGAATTTGTCATGCATGTAATCTATTTGTTTGTGAATGTGACAACGAATAGGTGGCGATGGAGGGCGGTTTTGGGACTTGAGAGGATGTAGGATGGTGTGGATGGGTCCTAGGAGATCTTAGGTGGTTTTATGGAGGCTTTTCATGCAATCGGCCCTCAAGAGGAAGCCTACAGGAAAATCTACAAGAGGATGCAGGGGATCTACAAGAGGTCTACATGAGGATGTCGAGAGTAGTTTTGAAGATTTTGAAGGTGTGAGAGTGGGTGGATAGTGTAATTGAAGGCTAGGATGATGTGTTAAGGTGCATAGGGTTCACCAAGGATCATTAGGAGAGGGAAATATGGTTGGGAGAGAGGAGGAAATCCTATGGAAAAAACGTAGAAAACTAAGGCAGATTTGAGGTGCAATTCATGCAACTTGTAGGGCATAGATCAGGGAGAGAATGTGATGTCTTGATAGGCTGACCTGCAGTGAGAAGAGATTTGTTGCAAAAGAACTGAAAGTCAAACAATGAAATCAAGCAAGCAAGGAAACAAAGTACATAAGAAAAACATAATTTTTCATCAAGCTAATCTAAATTATGAGCTATGGAAACAAATGCTGAAAAATGCTATAATGAAAAAAAGCATGGAAGAAGACTTATTGCAAAGATAGAAATGAGCATGGTGAAAGAGATCTAAAACAAAGCATTAACCTTCTAACAAACTGCAACACGAGAAATCCTATGGAGAAGGAAAATCTATGTTTTTGTGGCAGCAAGAGGGTCTTGGCCTTAGTTCATGGTTCCTATTGGTACCATTCTATGACCCCTTTTTCCCTCCAAAAACATGACAATTACCTACTTATTTTCATCATTTATCCCTCAGATGCCTTGGAAATTGATTAATTAATAGTCTTATAGTTATTGAATTGCATTTAAATTGATTTAAGGGTTTTGTGTTAATAAATTAGGAGTTTTTGGGCAAAATGACTACAGGAAGTCCCAACATCCTATAAATGGCTTATTGTTTGACATGTGGCATGAAAGCCAGGCCAGAGCGAAAGGTATGGGTGAAAATTGGAATGTCCAAGCATGGACAAGCACCTATCCCGCAACGGAAACAACCCTCCTACATGCGCGGTCAACGACTGGTCAACTATGGCATGTTGGCGACAAAGGCAGCAACAACACACAGTCACAGTCCAAATCGATTTTTAGTTGTTTCCTTTTTTTTTTATATGTCAGCTAGGATAGAAACATTTTAAAAATAGTGTTTTGGTAAAAGTGGCAATAGCCGCTCATGAATGTACATCCATTTTCAAGGGATGTGGAACCATATGTAAATATAAGTCTGAACCGATTGTATGTTCGGTTACGTTTTTCATCACTATTATTGTTTCACGAACAGAGCTTCGACTTTAATACAAACAGACTTGCATTATAATCACAGTGCGTTGTTTTGATTTGGTGATCGTGGGATAACAAGCTCAGTATACCAAGAATGCGAACGGGCCCTGTGTACATGGTATACTGTTGTCATTTTAATTGCGTTTACAGTCATTTGATATTGATATATATGCACAGTGATTAAATCGATTCATGTCCATGTTTATGTATTTATGAATGCGTTTGTTTATATGTTTATGCATGCGCTTGAATAGATTATCATTTGGATCGTGAATCATATCCTGTAAGGGATTCGATCCAGGGTTACCTTGTAAAGCATTGTCATGAACTTTATGCTTACGATTTTCACTTTGCATGATTGTTAATGAATGTTCATGAATGTTGAGTAGCCACTGAACAGAGGTTTTATGTTTGATGTCTCTGTAAGGAGATCAAAATCTTTAATTACAGTGATACACAACGTTTTATGAACTGAATCTTAGTTGATAGTGATACATAGTTTGATACTCAATTGATACTTGGTTGATAGTTTGATATTGAATCAAATCATAGCATTGTAATTAGGAAAGGTAGGCTTAGATTAGATCCTTTATGTCTATATATTTTAGGCACACGCCTCTAAGTCTACGCACCTTGGTCGATAATAAATATAGCCCAGTCTAGCACCATAGATAGGACACTACATTTTGGCGCCGTTGCCGGGGAGGCGTACTTAAAGGATTCAAAAAAAAAATTCAATAAGCAAAAATAAACAAAAACACAGTTAAAATCATGTTCATTTATGCCTAGGCTTAGAGACAATTAGGGTAGATTCATAAAAACCCCCCACCATTCAAAAACTAACCCATCATCATCAAGAGCAGACTCTGTAAAGAATTCAACACCAGCTGAGGAAAACATCATTCAAGCATTAGAGGATAAACAAAAATCAGGGTAGAGAATTACTCTCATTGAAAGGCAAACTTTATTAACACATAAATCACAGAATAAGGACTTTCCTAGGTCTGCCACACAAGGAGAAAGTAGCACAGTGACTGAACACTCCCCAGAGACTGAAGACTCTTTCCTTAATCGCCTCTTTGAAACAAGCGACTCTGATACATAGAAATCTATTAAGATGGCTGAGGAAGGAGATGGATCAGTGCCACATCAAGGATAGAGAGATGAAGAAGAGTCAACTTTTCCTTTTCTCATACATGAACCACAGGAAGATGATGACATCAAAATGAAAAACATACCCCCATCAGTGCTACCTAACTTTTATGGTATGGCTTCAGAAGATCCAGACTCATTCTTGTTCGAGTTTGACATTGTATGTCGGACATATGGATATACTGATGATGCCCATAGGCTCAGACTTTTTCTAGCGACACTAAAGGCATCAGCCTTAAGATGGTTCATGAGGCTTGGTGAGCATACTATCACTGATTGGGATGGTATGAGAAAATTATTTCTAAGGAAATATCAACCCTACTGCAGATCCAAAGAATCTAAAGATGACATCTTTAGAATGAGCCAACAAGAGGATGAAACCTTAGAGGAATACTTGGAACGGTTTGTCTACAACTTACAAATATCTAAACACCGAACTATGCCTCTTGATCTGACCCGCACAATATTCTTGAAAGGTATCCGAGAGGAATACATGGATGACCTCAATTTGATGGGTAAAGGTGACATTTCTGTTTTACCCTTTGAAGAAATCGCTGATCTATGCGAAAAGTATTCAAGGAGTAAAGCTAAGATGGGAAAAAGAACCTTGTCATCTAAGGCCACTAAGTCCAATTCAACAAGTGTCACAAGGGCTGAGATAGGCAACCTATTAGAAGAATTCAAGACAGATTTATTAAGCACAATAGGGAACCAAATTGACACTTTAAAAGCCAAAAAGAAACAAGAAGCTGAAGTTCAGGTAATGGCTATTTTCTGCCCCAAGTGCCGGAAGAAACATGCATTAAAGGACTGTCCACTAGATAGCATTCAAGTTTGTGCTTTCTGTACTAAACATCATGATATATTTAACTGTCCTAAAGTTAAGGTTTTGCAGAACTATAACATGGCAGCCAATGCAGAGATGGAAAACATGTATTACATGGGCGCAAAAAGACCATGGCAGCCAAGTCCAGCACCTCACGGTATGTTCCCAAATCAAAACTTGCAATTTCCTGTGAATGATCAGATGTATGCACAGAATTCATGGAATGTACCCATGCCATGGCAGCACCAAAACAATCCATAGCAACAATGGATACCATCTCAACAGTATTCTCAACCTTATCCTACATATCCTCAATCATACCCACCGTATCCACAACCATACCAACAATATCCACATCCTCAACCATATCAGCAGTACCCTCCGCAAGCTGTTTATCCACCTCAACCTACTCAATAAGCACTACCTGCTCCTCCACCAATAAATCCACCACAACTCCAATTTCCAGCTAACTCACAACCTTCTAGACCCACACAAATTCCTGCTCAAACTGTCCCAAATCCGAATAATAGAGCAGAGAGGCCAGCCTACAATATAAAAGAAGGAACTTCATATTCCACACTACCTTTGCAGAACATAAACTTGAGGTCTGGCAAGGTACTCCAGAAAGATTCTCCAATAACAGATAGGCGAGAAGAAAACAAAGAAAACGAAAAAGAGATAACAAATCAAAAGAAATCAAACGATGATATCACTAATAAGCAAATACAACAATTGAATCCACCTTTTCCAGACCAATTGGTCCAAATCAAACCTCCATTGTCTATACCGCAATTTGATGTCTTAGATGAGCTTAAAAATGTCTACATAAAAATCCCATTACTGCAAGCTATAAAAGACATTCCTATCTACTAAATCCATCAAAGACATGTGCCTCAAGAAGCCTGCTAGAAAAAGGATTGATCCTCAAACTATTCATGTCATAGGACATTTAGTAGGACTTATGACCAATACCATTTCCATAGAGAAGTATGTTGATCCTGGCATTCCCAAAGTAACCACCATCATTAACAACATACAAATTCCAAACACTTTGATCGACCTTGGAGCCGCAATTAATGTCATGACTCTAGAGACCATGAGAACACTCCAACTTACCAATCTTCAACATACAACAATTGTACTTGAACTAGCTGATAGGTCTAAAGTGATTCCTGAAGGGATTTTGGAAGACATAATTGTCTCACTGGACTCTTGGGAGTATCCGGTGGACTTTTTAGTCCTCCAACCCAAATCCAATTTAGGAGGACACCCTATCATTCTTGGTAGGCCATGGTTAGCGACTGCTGATGCATGTATAGGATGTCGATCTGGCAACATGATCATTTCGAGAGGGACTGAAAGAAAACAACTTACCCTCTACCCATTGGCACAATCACCAACAGTAACACATAATTTGTGGCTTGATGACAAATTTAATGATAAAAACGAAGTACAACCCCTTTTTAGCATTGACCAAATCTATAATTTCCAAGAACATGGCAATACTGATTTGGTAGAACTATTTCTTGCTCAACCAGATATTTCTGAAAATTTGAGACATGACCAATATCACGTTGCAGATGTACTTTTAGCTCAAAATTTTCAGGAGACATGCACCATCCAATCTTTGCAAACCACCTTTCATGACATCTTTCTAGTTCAATCCATCACCAACACTCAGAGTCAGGTTATAGAGATCAGTCCAGGGAAAACTTTGAACATAGGCAATCATTTAGACTCATCTCAACAAGAAAAATCAATCCAACTCTTGAGGAAATACCAGAAAGCCTTTGCTTGGGATTATACCGACATGCATGGCATTCATCCTGACACATGCACTCACCATATTTACACAGACAACACTATTAAACCAGTGAGGCAACCACAAAGAAGAATGAACCCCGTGCTTCAAGATATTGTCAGAGAAGAGTTAAAAAAACTATTGAGAGTCAATTTCATATATCCTATTTCCGACAGTCAGTGGGTATCCCCATTGGTTGTAGTGCCCAAGAAAAATGGTAAGTGGCGCATTTGTGTTGATTACCGACAACTGAACAAAGCCACGCTTAAAGATTATTTTCCACTAGCATTTATCGACCAAGTCTTAGACACCCTTGCTGGAAAATCATCATTCTCTTTTCTTGATGGTTTCAGTGGCTACAACCAGATAAGGATAGCCCCAGAAGACCAGGACAAAACCACCTTCACCTGTCCTTGGGGAACTTATGCTTACAATGTTTTGCCATTTGGACTTTGCAATGCCCCAGCTACATTTCAGAGAGTTGTACTAGCTATTTTCGCTGATTTAATTCATGATTGTGTTGAAGTGTATATGGATGATTTTTCAGTATACGACAATTCATTTGACCATGCATTAGAAAACCTTGAGAGAGTTTTAAAAATATGTATTGAATCTAACCTGTCCCTCAGTAATGAGAAATGTTTTATGATGTTGAATGAAGGGATTGTGTTAGGCCACTATATTTCCTCTCAAGGGATCACAGTTGACCCAGCAAAGATCCATATCATTGTTGATTTACCCATACCACAGAATCAAAGAGAGGTAAGAAGTTTTCTTGGGTACGCAAGCTATTATAGGAGATTCATTGAACATTTTAGTAAGATAGATTTACCTTTGTTTAAACTTCTGTCAAAAGATGTACTTTTTAGTTGGAATGAAAATTGCCAACATGCATTTGAATTGCTCAAAAAGAAATTATCAACTGCACCAATCTTGAGAGGGCCTAATTGGAGCTTACCATTTCATATCTTTACGGATGCATCTGACACTGCAATAGGTGCATCATTAGGCCAAAAATAAGAATCTTGTACTTATGCCATTTACTTCATTAGAAAAAATCTAACACCTGCAGAGTTAAACTACACAGTCACAGAGAAAGAAACACTTGCTATCATATATGCTGTGAACAAATTCCGACATTACATAACTGGTTATGAAGTCTTTGTGCATACTGACCATTCTGCCATAAAACATTTAATGAATAAACCAATAACTAGTTGCAGAGTTACCAGATGGTTACTATTGTTACAGGAATTCAACATCACAGTGTTAGATAGACCAGGTAAAGAGAACCAGGTGGCAGATTTTCTCTCTAGATTGCAAAACCAAGCTGAGGTTGTTCCAGTTGAAGATTCTTTCCCAGATGAACATTTATTTTCCATTTCTATAGTAAATCCTTGGTATGCTGATTTGGCTAATTACTTGTCTACAGGAAGGACACCTCCACACTTTACCACAAAGGAAAGGAAAAGACTAATCAAACAAAGTGCTAGATATTCATGGCTCAATGGCGATCTATTTTACACTGGCTATGACATGATCATTCGAAGATGTGTAAGAAATGATGAGGTAATTGATATTTTAAAATCTTGCCATGATAAACCGTGTGGTGGTCATTTTGCAGCTAAGCGGACAACGTTCAAAGTTCTAACTCTTGGATACTACTGGCCATCCATTTTTAAGGATGCCAAAAAGTATGTAAAGAGTTGTGACATTTTCCAAAGAATGGGCAGGTCAACAGCTACCGATGAGATGCCCCTTCAGCCCTAAGTTCACCTAGAGCCATTTGAAAAATGGGCTCTAGACTTCATAGGACCTATCAACCCATCCTCCAATGGTAAGAAGT
>APFE031477774.1:199014-225006 GCA_000404065.3 Pinus taeda | reverse complement strand
CCGAAAAACTGCTAAAAATAGTAAATTGTGCTACAATTTAGGAAACTGAAAAAGCTGAAAGAGACAATTGTGGGGGTCCAAATGGGATAGGTGGGTGGCCACCAACATCCACCTGGATCACATAAGATGTTGTTTAGAAGTTTTTTTCATCCTATCTTGATGATGATGATGCTTTGATACTTCTTGCTGATATATGCATGATCAGATCTGACAGTGAACAGATGGAACAGGTTCAAGGGGGAGCATATGCTTCGAATAATGCATTGTTGGCATTATGGTTAGAAGTACTTGGTGATAATGCTTATGTGGCTAAATGATACATCTTGCTACTTATTGTTGGTCGATCAAAAGAATGGTATTGCAGGTTACAGGTTGCTGATGTTGATGAGAGATGCTTATGGTGCAAATCATATGGTGTATGATAGTTGCTAATGACTATCATGGTCTTGTTTAGGTCATTGGTCTTTGTTAAAAATGCCATGTATTTCTTTTAAAGACCCATGAGTCATATGATGTAATTTGTAACCCCAGTTTACATGGGAAGGATGATGTAATAATGTCTATTTCAGTCATGTATAAACATTTGGTATATCCCCACTTGGTTGGGTGGATGAGTCAAAACGGTATATCCCCACTTGGTTGGGAGATTGATGTATGTATGAGTCATTGATGATAAGAAGGTCATACTCACTTAGTTGAGTTGTAGAGTCATGTTATTTTTTTGAAAAATATCTTTGCAGACTCTGCATGTGCTGAGGGAGAGCATGGACGAATTGGTACATCTTGGCATGTACAAAGGGGGAGTTCGATCAAAATGTGCTCAGAGGAAGCATGGACGGACTGGTACATCTTAGCATGTACAAAGAGCTCAATTAGAGATTTCAGCATGTACTCAGGGGGAGTATGGACAACAAAATGTATATCAAGGAAGAGAATATCTTGGTTTGCCCTTTGCCCTTGATGTCAAAGGGGGAGAGTGACTTGGTGTGGTTGTTGCCATCAAGTCCAAAGGGGGAGATTGTTGGCATTATAATACAGGTATGACTCAAGTGTTGTCCTTGATGGCAACTCACTCAGATGACAGATCATAGTTCAGACTCACAGAATGAAGAAAGAAAGGTATATGCAGGTTAACTATATACCAAGTCACGTATATACGCAGGTTTACTATATACCAAGTAGTTATACATGCAGGTTCACTATATACAAGGGCACGTATAACGAACACACGCACTTTCATAGAAGGAAAGGCGCGTACATGTCGGAAAATTAAATTTTGGTCTGTGGTGTTTGGTCCATGGTATTTGGTCCGAGGTATTGACCCCAGGTATTGGGTCCAAGGTATTGGTCCTACGTAGTTTTGGACCATGGTATTGAGAGAGGCCTAAACCTATATAAGGAGAAGAAGATCATTAGGCCAAAGGGCAAGGGTGCAAGTCTCGAATATCTTATGAAGTGTAAGATCCAGTATGCAGGTTATGGGTTTATGATGCTTTGCTTGATCTGAGCCAAGGAGGAATCTCAGCGATTGATGGAGGACAAGATCTAATGATGGATCAGGATCTTATGGCTTGGAATGAATCATCTCTATATGGTTTGATCATGCTTTTTCTAGATCTGTACACTGATGCTTGTGATGTTCTGTAAATATTATGATCTGGGGATAACTGATGTCTGGAATAGCTGCAAAATTATGAATGAATATTTACAGATGTATACACAGGTTGACTTTGATAAAAGCATGTATACATGCAGTTTAGACACATCTAAGTAGCGTATACCATATGAACTATGATATTTGAATTTATAGGTGGTTCTGGTTGTTGATGCAAAGTTCTGAGTTCTGGTGACTGTTTACTGGTGATAGTGTTTTGCATATTTAGATTGGTTGATTGTGATTCGCTTCAGTGTTGATGGATGAGATCTAATAATGGATCAGGAACATAATGACTTATCTTTATGTGATCTGATGGACTAGATATGGTGGTTAACACACGTATTATCCTTTTGTATGTAATGATATGGGTGTGTCTGAAGTCGGGAAGTGCAACGAAGTTGTAAGTAAGTATTTGATGACATATACACTGGTTTGCTTTGGTGAAGTTGTGTATACACGCTGGTTCAGTTCTTCCAAGTAGCGTATGCACTCTGACGCATAGTTTTTGATGATATAGTTGGCCCTAAATATAGTTGCAGAGTTATGGGTTCTGCTCTACGTTCTGGTGACTGTGTTTTGATGATAGGGTTTCAGTGATTAAGTTGTTGGGTGATTCAAAGATCAATGATTGAGTATTCAATGAATGGGTAATGCAATAACTATATTACAGTGGTGATTGATTTTGAGATTTAATGTTGTTGATGGGTCCAGTATGAAAATTGGATGAAATGTGGCCTTTAGATTATGGTGTTGTGTTCCAAGAGTATCCACTCTGAAAATTTATGAAACATGGTAGTTAGAGGAAGAAAGAAGGTCATAGCCTTTTGTAGGTGGGCACCTGCATACTAGTGAATATATCAGCTAGTACAAGAGCTAGGGGGTTGTAGCTCCCTTCCAGTAGAAGTTGGAGAACAGAAGAAGGTTGTAGCCTTCTGCAGGTAGAAGCCTGCGTACTGGTATGAGTCTGCACTAGTACAATGTTGTAAATAGTTTTTCTTATTATTAAAAGAATACAGAGACGACAACAGCAGGTGGTTTTCACCCACATTGGGTTTCCACCTTACATCTTGGTGTTCATGTGTGATGCTTATGTGTGATGATTCTTTCTGTTATTAACTACACATGGTTACTGTTGAATGTTTAATAAAGTATTGATACTCAGATTAAAGATCAACATATGATGAATTAACAGAATCATTAGTTTGTTGGATATACGCTTGTTTCCTTAAACACAGTTGTGTACACACGCGGGTTGCCTTCATTGAAGTAGCGTATATGAAATTGAGTAAGAAATTGGAAAAAGATTATTGACTTGACTAATACTGATTCACCCCCCCGCCCCTCCACCCGTCCCCCTCTCAGTATTATTCCCAACAACAATACTAAGCATGAAGCTCAAGTGGAAAGTCATTTCTTGTCTAGTGTATAAGTAGAGGAGAGTGTGTGTTGTTGAATACCTAATATAGGCAACAGCCACACTAGGCAAACTAGATACCATCAAATTATTGATTTGTATTAGCAAATCAAAACAATTATATGAAAGTCTTAGTAAAATTATTAGAAACACAACAAGAAGTCCTTCTCAACATTGAAGAGGTGTAGCTCCAACTCAAGAACTTGAACTCCAAGGTCTCTCTAATGGAAAAGAAACTAGCTAACTTAAATCTCTCTAGTTATAAGAAGAACACAAAGACCCTTAAAACTATATAGGTAGATTCTCCTTCTAGCCAAATGTTTAGATTATAAATTTTTGTTTATGTTCCATGGGACCATCATAGTGCATGTTATGTTAGCCATAAAGTATTACAATCCATCTCTAGATTTTATTAGTCTATTACAATTATACTATTATACTACCAATTTTGGATTGGTTTTAAAGCTAAAATTATCATTTATTAATATATAATCTTAAATTTCATCATACAAAACATTCTACTAGTATAAAATCAAACAATAAAATTCTTATACATTAATAGTTTTGCTATCTAAATTTCTTATTTAACTTATAATTGTAATTAATAAAAATAATAATAATAACAATTATAAATAATATAATAAAATAATATATACAATAATGAAATTTTAAAAATAAAAATAAAAAATAAATTACCACACATGAAACATTAAAACAACTGAACAAAATACATTCAATTATTAACATCCACGAGGCCAATAGGAATCCCCAATTTTATTGAAGCGCCTTTAAAATTCTTTGATGCCGAAACCAAAATGTTTAATATTAAAATAGGGAAGGCATGTCCGAAGAATAAAAAGAAAAGATGAAATATATTCTCATATATACAAGCCAAAACAAGCCTTGGATTATGACACACCTCCATAAAGTGTTAATTTAATAGGACACTATTTAAAGATCAAGTCTATCATATTTCAAAATTTTTCAATTTGATTTAAAATATTGGAATATATAAATTATGTATATTTTGCTAAATCACATTGTATTATATAAAAATAAAATTAGTATTACCAAACTTATGTCATTGGAGAAAAATATAATTTTTAAAAAACAATTAACAAGTTAGATATTCATATATAGAGTTGTGAGTAACATATCTTATATCTTAATTTTGGCCAAGTTGAATAGATAATGAATTGTAGATTTATTACAAAAGATTGATAAATTTACAATTCAAATCTAGAATATCTCTCAAATATACCATATTAAATACAACAATAAAATATCAAGAATATAATTGTAATCATTTCTTTAGCCATAAGGAAATAGGTTAACACTGCAAGATCATGAGGCATTTACTAGGAATGAAAGTTTGTCCACCTATGGACATTAGTAGGTAATTCCAAATGGGGTGGTTTTCCTTGAATAATTGTAATGATAAAGAAGACAACAATAAAACCATAAGAGACAACAGATTGGTCTAAAAACAAAGAAAAACCCCACAAGGGGAAACCCTTTCAAATATTCTTCTTTAGTAGATCGTCATAAAAAGATTTCAACAATGAGTACAATGAGCCCAATACATATGATTTGTAATGGATAATAATAAATCAGATCTATAGATCTGTATAATAGCAGAGAGAAGCCCAGATCTACCAGATCACTAAAGTCAACTAAATCCAAGATGTCAAATCTTAGATTTGAAATTTGGTCGCCCTCATCATGACTGTCAGTGTTCGACTGAAACTCCTTGGTCACTCTCTCAGTTACTGTATGCAGGCGACTGTGACTGTAGGGTTTCTCTCAGGAATTCTTTATGTGTGCAGTTGTGGCACAATACAACTAAAATGTAGAGTCACTCCCTTATTGTTGTTGTGTGAATGACCGAGATGTCCTGGTCACTCATAGGACTACTCTATACGAGCGATTGGGGACCTGAACCTTCTGATCTGCCTCTGAACCCAGATTCACTCCCTTGCCTAATTCGTGCCTATGAACAGGGATGAAATGTATTTTTTTATGCCAGCGATTGAGATCCAGAAAACCCTAACCCAAAGTGAACCTTTCGCCTGTGATTTCGAATCCTGTGTGAACTCCTTCTGCCGAACGTTTGCGAGCTAAAAGAAAATAGAAGAGTAGAAAATGACTTGATCAAGTATGTTGAAATGAACTTGAGATCACTTCCTTTTATATGCTTTCTTGAGGGTTTACTTGGGGTTGAGATTGACCAAAGCAGTTACCTAAGTGGTTAGGGTCAACCCATTCCATAATGAATGAATGAATAAAATAATTCAAAACTTAACTTCTGCTTAACTAAATTAGGTGATCTTTGGGTCATTTTTGGTCCTCTAAAAGAGAGGAATTTAGTGGAAACATCATCTTGGTCATCTGAGTTGTCCAATGTGGAACTTGACCCTAGTTGTAAAAATTCACACTCCCTCTCAACTAGGAATAATTTCACCTGCCAATATCTGTCAATTGATCTTTGCATCATCCTGTAATGACTTATCTGTCTCTGTTCAACTCTATCTACTGGAAATTTCTAGAATATAGAAGAAGAATAATTAGGGAGAAATAGCTTCCACCCATACTAAGAAATATGATTATATATTATATAGGGGAGCACATCTTCAACCTTGGAATCTTATCGAGGGATCTTATCCTCAACCCAATCCTATTGCCTATCGATCTTCCCAACAATGAACCTCAATAGTCATGTGGTAGAACACCTACATCATAATTGAGTTGGGTTGTACACCCAAAGTACACTCTCAACTCATTAGCCAAAACGAGGAGCAGTATTCCCATCTGTTGAAATTTAAAAGTTTGACACGTTAGAAATCCCTATTGCATTATCTGGTTTAATTTCTCCTACTTGTTCATTCCATTAACAAGTTATTTATAAATATAAATTTCCTAAATAAACACAAATGCAGCCTTAAATCATATACAGATCATCCACTGAAATACTGAGACAAACACACAAGGGACACTATTATTTTTGGACAATCGTCCCTTGAAAATCCCAATGCGGGAAAATTGGTGCAAGAGTTCTGAGGTTTTTATTATTATGTAGATTCTTGAGTACAACTAGGGTGCAATAAATGGTTCACCCAACATAGATTGTTACACGACAATAATACCTCTTCTTGGAGATAGATATTTAGTCTCTCAGCTCTAGTCTGCCCCACAAAAATCCTTCTGGCACTTCCTCTTGGCCCCACGCTAGCCCTGCTAGCTTCAACTCAGCTCTTGAAGCCTCTGCGTTAGCCTTCATACCCTCTGCATTATCTCTCTGGCCCTCTCTGTCACCCATGCAAGCCCCTCAGCCTCTGCGTAGTCCCCAGATACCTCTACGTAGCTCTATCTACCTCTACGTCAGTCTCTTCAATCATTGCGTTGACCCTCTGATACTATCCTTGCCTCTCTGCTATGCACTCACTACCCCTCACTGCAATAGATCACTTGTTTGATTTTTATTAGCAAGCCCCGCTCGAGAAAATTGAGTTGACTAATCAATATTCGTGTGTCTCCAACTGACCCTCAAGCCTCCTCTTATACTTTTTATGTTAAGTCTTTAATGGCTGAGATTAAATCTCTAATCAATGGCTAAGATTAGATTTGGCTTCATCCATGTCATTTAGAACCTTCTCACCCAGTTTTATATTAATAGCCATTAATATTTTTATTTTCCTAAGTTTAGACTTAGGAACCTGTTATGTTCCTATACCAATAGGTGTCATATATAATGATTGACTTGGTTTAGCTCTAAAACATGTAGATACCGTTTCTTGTTGCAAATGTTTTCTATATTTGTAAAAAATCAAAAATTAAAAAATATAAAGAGGGTATGTCCTAGAAAAAGAATAAAATGACAAGAACAATAAAGAAAAGGTCAAAAAATGAAAGCAAAATGAGCCCCAAGAAAAGAAAAAAGACCATGAAAGTGTTCAAGTCCAAATGCCACTGCTATTTTACTTTTTGTATAATAATGATTATGTGTGACTTGTTATTCATGCCATAATCCATGGTAACCAAACAGTTTAATCTTGGTTATTCCATGTTTTCAATTTCATGCTTGAATAAAATATGACCAAATTGTTTAATTTTGGTAGATAATTAGATTAGGTAGAGTGAATAAAAGAAGCTCAATAGTTTAAGCTGAGCCCTTGGATGTAATAAGGTTAGACTTAGTTACAATACCATTGTAAAACAAAAGTAAAAGGTTTTAATAAGGGTTTTCTAGCTTAAGTGCACCCTAATAAAGAGAAGTAAAAAATGGTAGGATAAGTAGGTAGGGTAAGTAGATGGATGGTTGCAAAATAATGTGTGATCAATGGTCAAGTTAAAAGCTTAAATCTTTTGCTTTCATCACTTGGACAAAGCATGGATGACAATGAAGACAGTACATCAGGAACTCAAAGTCAAACTAATTAACTTCCTTACTCATTTTTCCCCAAATTTTTACTAAATTCCCCTAAGTACTAAAAGGCACCTACCCAAATTAAAGGGGCTTAGAGTATTTCTCTGACTTCTGAAGGGAACAGACCCTTGACCCAATAATTTATAATGCCTAAGTGCTTCAGCTCCTTCATCAATATTCACCCCCCTTCATAATTCACTCATCCCCTTCAAATTCTTTTCTTAAGTAAAATCACTATTTTACTTAGGAATATTAAAATATTCTTTATATATAACCCCCCAAATAAAATTAGCCTAAGTTATAATGTTATATGATGAATACACTTTCGGAAACATTTACTTAACGCATTTCATTTTCCATAAGTCATATTAACTTTTAACTCTTATTATTTATTTAACTTCCAAAACAAATTACCCTTTCCCGTATTATTATTAAAAATCCCCAAAATAAATAAATATCTCATCCCTATGGTTTGGAAAATAAACCACAATAAAGTTCATTAAGTCGAATTAATTAAACAAACCGTGATTAATTAAGAACAGAAACCCCTGTCACGTTTAAAAAGGGATTAATTAATCACTTGGATTAATTAATAACCTCCCCGCCCAATCACATTGTCCCCGATGTAATTACAGACTTTTTAATTACCATTGGGTCCCTCCGTTAACCTTCCGCCACTTCTCGTTGCCGAATACCATCCAATCGACCCTCCCAGATCCAATCGTTGTTGCACATATCGTGCGATGTGAGTGGTTTTGAATTTTCGCCGATGCTACATGTCAAGCAGTCTATGGCATTGTGCGACCCTCCGCCAAAACCACCAACCTCCCAAAAGCGGTGCGATAAATACCGCTTATCGCCTACCCGCTACGCGACAAACCATCTACTATTCAGTTCGCACCATATTTTGAAATTTTTCCTGTTAAAATTTAAACCCCAAGAACCCAAGTTTTCTCACCCTTCGCCCATTCTACTGTGTAAACTTATGAAACCCTTATGCTCCACCTAAAGCTTCTATTAACCAATTCAAGCATAGTTTGCCTCCCACAATCACTTTGGACTCACTCCATAGACCTATAAAGATCGATAAATTCATTAATGACCCTCCCTGTCAACCCAATGTTTTTCTAACAGTTTGTTTCATTTTACAGGTGATCAAAAGACCTCAACCTTGGATAAAAAATTTTAATACTAGTCATAAGACCTGTTTAATTTGAGATTGTTATCAATACTATTCAAACAGAGATGGAAAATAAAACATACAGTTAAAGGACAAACGGAGGAAACATGAAATTAAAAGGATTTACTGTTGAAATAGACAGTAAAAATCTAAAATATACAGTGAAGGTAGAAGGACACAGTAAAGAACAGTCAAAGTGTATTAGGGTTAAAGAGTATCAGATTGAAGACCAAGTCAAGTAAATCAGCTAGCATAAAGCGGGGAAGACATTTACAAAAGAACAACATACAAATTCATGTCAAAGTCAAGACGGATGAAAAAACAGAGTGGTAAAAGTAAAAAGTAAACAGTAAACAATAAAAGTAAACATGAAGACATTAAGGTTAAACAAAGATTAAAACACTTTCACCAGCTACAATGAAGTTTATCCGAAGTAAAAGTGAAAAACAGTTAAAAGGAATTTAAGGTTAAAATATGAAATCAGAGCAGAAATGGTACATTCTTGAGAAATTTCCTATTCAAGTCATAGTTTTTCAGAAACTATTGTGGTTAATCCAAGACTTATTTTGAGAAAATGGAGGAGGTTTTTGTTCCTAACATACCAATCTAAAAAACTCTATCTCACGTTTTACATAGGTATTACCACAAGGGAGATAAGTGCATGTCTGCACAGCCTATTTTTCAGTTTATGCAAAGTCCTATTTTTGACATCTTTTTGCAGAGAATATTGTGAATAGCTGGAGCTGAATTTTGGGAAATGGAGAGAGATTTAACTCAATAACATACTTATCTATAATAACCTCTTTCACTTTTTACATATCTATCTTGGATTGAGATATACAAGAATATCATTGGACCCTAAGTTTGCAAAAGTTTTGGGGGCATAATGCACAAAGAAAGGATGTAGTTAGTCACTGGGATGCCTCATCATCAACTAAGAGTTGCTATCAAATTAAAATTTCTCTTCTTTGTCACCATAAATCATAAACATAGTGCCAAATAGATTCATCAGTTTTGAATGTCCTTTATTTAAGTTCTGTTATTGTAAAACAGTTTGAGATATTTGTAAACCAATCTTGATATTTTTCAAGATATTTTAGTTTAGAAATTAGTATAAATACTTCTTCATTTTAAGTATTGTGGGTGGATTCTACAACATTTATGTAACTCTATGCTATTAAGCTGAGAAAGCTTTTGTACTCAAGACTGGATTTTTTTTGGAAAATGAATAAAAGTTGAGGACATTTCATCATATTCAAGTGCAGTCTAATTGCAAATAAGTATTTTATCCTTGTGATTTTATTTGTTATCTACATGTTTCAACATTTCATGTATCCTAAATCCAAATGGTAAAATAGTCAAAGTGTATCAGAATTAGCTTTATTGCTCTCTACTATCAACAATATACCATTTACATATTTTCTTGTAAACTATTTCGATAAAGGAATTCTTAATTGCTCCTATATCCCTATAGTTTTCTCTAATAAGTCTGTGGTATAGGATTCTTAATTTCCTTATGCTAGTTGACCTATCTTTCCTTCCTCTTTCTAATCCTAACTTGAGGATTCTTAATTTCCCTATAGTTTTGAGCCGAAATATCATCCATTTCAAGTCCCAAAGTTTGTTTTTACTCTATTATCCCGCGTGTTGAAATCCTACCTCAGCAATTTGACTTAATCCAGTGAATTATCCCTTTTTGACTCCATAGCCCAATGGCCTAAAATCTTGATTTTCCCATTTGTTTCAGAATTTCACCACTCTCAAACAAAACAACCTTGAACATTAATAACTAGCCTAAAATCTCATCAAACATAGCTAAATCATAAAGAGAGAGCCGTCTCTGAGTACAAATTGGTTAGATTCTATACTTAAAAGATTGGTTTGTGGTTACCTTGGAAATTTCTTTCTTTAACCTTGAGAAAATTCTGAGTGATAATAGAACCCATTAAATATTAACTATTTTAATATTACTCTAACTGGGTGGAATTTCCCCAAACCATTTCTGCGTCTTGGAGATCTCATGCGCTTTAACCTCTCCACCAATTTTCATGGCTAAAGAACATCTGATGCTACCCCAAATTAACACTCCCTCTTAGCAAGGAATGTGCTCTAGTATTGCTCCACCATTGAACATTACCCTGATCATTCGACATCGGTACCTGTTCTGATGCTTGGCCTACTGCCCAACATCCTCTAGACTGTTGCTTACTGTATTGCTTCCCATGGCTCTGCCACTACCACTGCTACATATGTATTGCAGCTCCCTCTGCATCCGTGCTGCTGCTGGTCCTTCCTCCCAACACTGTATTTGCACTGCAATTCTCTCTCCTCATGTTGCATCATGCTGCCCCATAACAATACCACTGCTACTGCTGCACTGCAACTCAGTTACTGAGAAGTAAGTAACTGATCTACCCAACTACTGACATCCTTGTTAGGCTAGAAGCCCTCTGAATGTTGAAGTTCCCTCTGCTATTATCATGTGCTCCTTCTGTTACCTCTGCACTGTTGCGACAAACTTGTGCATCCCAAACACCTTTGTGCATTTCTGCATTGCTCCAACCTCGTCAGTGCCTCTCACACTGTTGCAACCCTCATTTCACTGCTACAGATCCCTGCACTCTAGCATTTTTTTGTCACTCCATCCGCATCTTGCTTCTACTGACATCCATCATCCTGCTACTTTGTCTCGGGGCTCTCGTAGCACGATATGATCCAAGAGCTTGGGTACCTCAAGGATCCTAGCCTCCATCTTCTGTAGTCCTCCTAACTATAGCTCGATGTCTCCCCACCTATTCTCAAGAGGTTCATGAGCACTCATGGCAAAATCATCATTAGTCTCTACTTACTTCTCCACCTTAGCCGGCTCTGCCTTGGAGTTAGAAGCCTCTCCCTTATTCTTCTTCCTGGGACACTGGGTTGCATAATGACCTAACTCCCACCATGGAATCACTTTATCTTAGAGATTTCCTTCTTCTTCCTCTTCCCTTGCTGTCCTACAGATGCCAGAGCCACATCCTCTTCCTCCTCTTTCTTGATTTGACCTCCTTTGTTGCTACTTCTTGCCTTGGTCAACCGTCTGATCTCTTCTTGGTGAAGAGATGCCCACAATTCTTCCCATCCTGGAAGAGTAGATATACCCAAAATTCTTTGGAAGAATGTCTCCCACTCCTTAGAGACTGCATTCAGGGCGGTCCTCACCATTAACTAAAAGATCCAGCATGGCCCCTATGGAAGTAAGTTGGTCCTGAATCTCCTACAACTTGATGAGGAATAGATCTATCTGCCTCCCCTTCTACCTCTGATACGACCATAACTGATTCTCCAGTAGCAACTTCCTCTACACGAAATTGCCTTGATACAATGTCGTCAAGGTATCCCACATCTCCTTTGATGTGTTCTTCTCGACAATATGTGGTACTACATGATCATTGACCCCGTCAAGGATTATGCACTTTGTCTTCACCATTGCATCCTCATACCTCTCATTATCAACTACATCTACTAGGATAGCCAATGTTCTCAAGGTGAAGCCCTTGATGTGATGTCTATCTAGAATAGACAAGACCATGGCCTTCCAGATGACAAAGTTTACGGCCCCGTCCAACCTGTCCCGATCCCTCAGTCCATTAACGGCCATCTCCACTCCTTTTCTGGACTCCCTCTAAGTCTCAAATTTCCTCCTGGAAGTTCTCTTCAAGACTCCCTCTAAGTCTCAATTTTCTTGTTGGAAATCTTCCCGCCAACTGTTGATTTGACCCTCTTTGATCCTCTTTGCAACTGCAACTCAGATATGGATTTCTTGGCTATAGATCTGTCAAGGCATCGACTCCCTATACCTTGGTTCTATCTTGTTAGGTACTTTTCTACTTTGACAGCCTATTGTCTAGAGTTACCTCAAGCCCAGGAGCCCTCTATCTCAATTCCTCACCCTGGGAGCTCAAGTAGGGTGGGAAGAGTATTCTTAGTGTCCTCGATCGGCGTTGCCCCTTATCCATAGGGGCTACATCCATCAGTCCAAGTTGTTCTCTGAAAATCAAGAACTTTCTCTTTGGTAATGCCTTGGTGAGAATATGTGCAATATGTTCACCTGTCAATATGTGATGGAATTTGAAAACTCCTCTCTGCACCATGTATCGAATGAAGTGATATCGAATCTCAATATGCTTGGAATTTTCATGAAACACAAGATTTTCTTCCAAACAGATTCCACTCTTGTTGTCCCAGTATATTACTGTTGTATCTAGGACTTTCTCAAAAATCTCTCCAAAGATATTTCTCAATCAGATTATCTCGCAAACAGCCATGCTAACAACAATATATTCTTCTTCGGTTGTGCTCATGCTACAAACTATTGTTTCCTTCTCATCTAGGATATCATGGCAAATCCAAGGCCAAAACAACATCTAGATGTACTTTTCCCATCGATAACATTTTTGTCCCAATCAGCATCACTGTATCCATGAAGTTGAACATTTCTTAAAGAATATCTTAGGCCAAGCATGATCGACCCATGCAAATATCTTAGTATGTGTCTAGAAACTATCCAATGTGTGTGGAGGGGATCGGTCATGAATTGACTCAACGTGTTTACTGTATAACATATGTGTGGATGAGTGTTCACAAGGAACATTAGAGTCCCAATCAGTTGTCTATATTGGGATGGATTTTCTAAGTCTGGTCTTGCAGCATCTTCACATAACTTCTTGAAGTTCATTTCCATCAGTGTAACCATGGATTTATATTCAGTCATTCCAAATCTTCCCAACAAATTTACAACGTATTTTCCGCGTGAAAGGAAAATATCACCAAGATTTTTCCACACTTCAAGGCACAAAAAGTAGTGCATGAGACCAAGGTATTTCATCTCAAACTCAGAGGCTAGCTTCCTCTTACATTCGATCATCAAAGGCTCACTACATGTCAAAAATAGATCGTCAACATATAAAACCAAAATCAATGGCATACCTTGGACTACCTTGAAGTAGAGGTTGGGATCGGCATTGCTTCTTGTGAATCCTAGCTTCACTAAGTAATTGTCAATATGTGCATACCAAGCTCACGGAGCTTTCTTCAAACCATACAATGCCTTATTCAACTTGCAAACTTGTGTTTTTCGATCTTCCACTTGGAATCCCTATGGTTGTTCAACATATACCTTTTACTATAACATGCCCCATCCATCTGATAAAGAGTCTATCCTTGACTCGTAGCAAGGGAAGCTATAGAACGAATGGTTGTATATCGAACTACAGTAGCAAATATGTCATCATAATATTTTTCCTCTTTCTGAGAGAAGCCTCGAGCTACGAACCTTGCTTTATATTTCTCAATGCTACCATCAATTCCATGTTTGATTTTGAATAGCCATTTTCAAGTCGCAACAGACTTCCCTTTCAGTCTATGCACACCATCCATACATCATTTTTCATAATAAATTCATATTCTTCAGTCATATCATCCTTCCAAACTTGTTATTTTACTGCTTCTTCGAATGTGGACGATTCAACGTGAATCATAGTACTATAGCAGCAACATATCCCTAATATATGCATGGTTGTTTCGTTTCTCTGAGTGATCTGCAAATTGGGACATTTCTTTCAGTATCCTATAAAGTATCCCAAAGCAAAAGTGGTCTCTTCTTAGAGGGAGGATCACTTGGAGGAGGATCTAATGGATCCATAGGCTCTATGAGATCATCAACCATATCGGACTCAGGTATAGACGTCCATAATATCCCAGTCATCTTTCTCTTCCTTGCGAGGAGGAGGTGGAGGGAGATCTATTGCTTTTCCAAGAGCTGCATCTTCATCAAATGTTACATCCCTACTAATTTCGACTTTCCTTTGACCAAGAATATAAATTCTATATGCTTTAGAATTCTCACAATAACCCACAAACGTACCTTTTCTACCAGTAGCTTCCAATTTGTTCCTTTTGTCTTTCGACACGTGAAAATATATTGGGCATCCAAATACACGATGATGGATGATATCAGGCTTAATGCCTATGAATATTTCTTCAGGAGTCTTCTTTTCTAATGCTTGATGAGGCACCCTGTTCTGAACATATACAACAGTAGATATAGATTTAGCCCAAAGGAACTTTGGCACCTTTTGATCATGGAGCATAGCATGGGAAAATTCTAATATAGACTTGTTCTTTATTTTGGCTAGATTATTATGTTCAAGAGTATATGACACAATCGTTTCCTTCTTGATTCTGTCTTTCTTGAAAATTCTATGAATTCTTTTCACATGTATTCTCCTCCATTGCCAGACCCAAAGACTTTGATTCTATTTCCTGATTAATTTTCGATCAAGGCTTTGAATTCCTTGAATATTTCAAAGGCTTCAACCTTAATCTTAAGATAGTATATCCATGTCTTTCTTGAGAAGTCGTCAATAAATGTAATGTAGTAGGGATGACCATCCACAGAATGTACATGCATCATACCACATATATCAAAATGAAAGAGATGGAGGATGTCATAGTGAATATGAGCCAGTCTGCGGTGCCATAATTCTTTCAAATGATTGGTATTATGAACCAATGCTATGAAAGGTCTTTGAGTGACCCTATATATCCCTTTAAATATCGATCCTAGTGTGAAGGCATCCCTCATAGGTAAATTGGAAGGCCAAGTTAGAACTTTAACTTTGATGAAGGCAACCCTCATCCCTTTATCTTCTAATGCGGATATAGATACTAGATTCTTCATTAGCCTAGGTACATACATAACATCATGCAACAGAACTGATTTCCCAGAAGTCAACTGAAATTTGACGGACCCAAAGCCTTTCACGAGATGAGTAGAGTTCTTTCCAAGAATGATATTTAGCTTAGTCTCCCTCTCTACCACATCATAGAGGACTTCCTTATAACCATAGAAATGATGAGTGGCTCCACTATCAACCAACCAACTATCCCACAAATCCAATGTAGAAGAACTAGTAAGAGCAGAAATGATAATGTATTCAGATTTGTTTATAACATTACTTTCATACTTGGGATATTTTAACTTATTTTGTGAGGATGATCTTCCTCACGTTCTCTTGAGGAGTCTCTTATTCTTCTATGATCTTCTTTGTCACATTCATTTCTTTGATTGCCTTTTCTTATTTTGTTATTTTAGTTTCCTCTAGTGTTGTAGCATGGTCTCTTTCCTATCCTAGGAGAGTCTTGTGCATAATGACCCTTCTTGTGACAATTGAAGCATTCAACATGAGATATCGATTTGTCATTTCTTTTTTTTTTGAGTACGAGGCTTCCTTGATGAACCTATTTTCGTATCTTTATTTTACCATGAGTGATGTATGTAGCAAGCTCTCCCTCTTCATGCTTTTAAATCCTTCCTCTTGCTATCATTCTCGATTCTTCTTGAGTGAGTTTTCCAACGATCTCATCATATGATAGAAGGAAATTGATGTTGTTGATAGTAGTAATGAAGGTTTCTCAAATGGGGGGAGACAATTGATCTCTAAGACGCGAGATCCTCATAATGTAATATTTGACAACTTCCCATTTGTTCATATTAATCTCCTCGAGTTGATCTATCAAGGTGATGATCTCATTCAGGTTGTTGAATTCATATATGTCAGTTATCTTGTCATATATATCTTTAGACTTCCTTAAATTCCCAACATAAGAAAGTGAATAATCTTGTAAGCCATGCTTTTCTTTAGACTCACCTTTCTTGTACTTGTTCTTGAGAGAAACGGAAGCATTTTATGGAGGAGCGGGCATCCTTCCTTGAATATATTCTAGCACATCTTTGTTGTCCACTATGATTTCCAACCTGACTTTCCATACAACAAAATTTGATGCATCACCCAACTTTTCATGCTCTTTGAAGGTAGAGGACGACATCTTGACCTTGAATAGTCAATTTTCTTTCTGAAAGAGAGGGATTTAAAGCTTGTCTTCTCTTGGGTTTGTCTTTCACCTTAGTTATGATAAAATGTTACATTTTTTTATTGTTTTATGTTGTATCAGTTACTTTAACCCAATTTATCTTTTCATTAACAATGCATCCAATTATTAGCAATATAATCAATCATAAGCGTAACTGAAGAAATAACAATATATGCAGTGATAAAGAAGAAAACATCACAGCCATAAGAGACAACAGATTGGTCCAAGACCAAGGAAAAACCCCACAAGGGGGAAACCATTTCAAATCTTATTTTTTAGTAGATCATCATAAAAAGATTTCAATACTGAGTAGAATGAGCCCAATACATATGATTTGTAGTGGATAATAATAAATCAGATCTACATATTTGTATAACAATAAAGAGAAACCCAAATCTACCAGATCACTGAATTCAACTGAATCTAAGATGTCAAATCTTAGATATGAACTCTGGTTGCCCTTGTCACGACTGTATGTGTACGATCGAAAATCCTTGGTCGCTCTCTCGGTTACTGTATGTAGACGACTGTGACTACATGGTCGCTCTCAGGAAGTATTTATGTGTGTGACTCTGGTGCAATACAGCTAAAACTCATATTCACTCCTTTACTATTGTTGTGTGAGCAACCGAGATGTCCTAGTCGCTCCTACGACTACTTTGTGCGAGTAACTGGGGACTTGAGCCTTCTGATTTTCCTCTAAACCTAGAGTTGCTCTAACTAAACTATCTCCCAATGAACAGAGAGTTAGAGTCACTCCCTTTCCTACTCTGCGCCTGCGACCAAGGACAAAAATGTCATGTTCTGTGCTAGCGACGGAGATCCAGGAAAACCTAACCCAGAGTGAACCTTTTGCTTGTGATTTCAAACCCTATGTGAACTCCTTCCGATGAAACTTTGCAAGCCAAAACAAAATAGAAGAATAGAAAATGTCTTAATCAAGTATGCTGAAATGAACTTGAGGTCGCTTAATTTTATAGGATTTCTTTAGGTTTACTTGGGGTTGAGATTGACCCGAGAAGTTACCCAAGTGGTTAGGGCCGACCCATTCCATAATGAATGAATGAATAAAATAATTCAAAACTTAACTTTTGCTTAACCAAATTAGGCGATCTTTGGGTCATTTTTGGTCCTCTTGAAAAGAGGAATTTATAAGTGCAAACATCTTCTCGGTCATCTGAGTTGTCTAATGCAGAATTTGACCAGTTGCAAAAATTATCACAAGTAACACTGATCATAGTAGTTTATATTAATGTCAAAAGTCTACACACTATACAAGGTTCTGTAGAAAATTTCTAAAACCTTTACATTACAGAATAACAGTTTATATAACCAAAATACCAAAACAATTTCTTCTATGTTTATGTAAAATAAAACTGGCAAATAATTCCAAAAATCCAATGAACCTTGGATTGTCTTAAGTGATTGAAACTATTAGTCCTTGACCTCTGCCTAAAAATATGAATGAAATATCCTACTAATTTCTTTTCCATCAGTTCTTATGATCATTGGTCAAATCCCTTCAAATATGGAATTTGATCGCTGTTTTTGTGCTCTGAAAATATGGAAATAATATTTATTTACTGATTTTGTTGTCACTTAATCCCTTTGAATGATTTTCAGACTTTTGAGTCTACAAAAAATCTTCCAACAAAATGTTTCTCCTTAATATATTGAAGGAAATCGCCAAATCGATTTGATCAAGGATCTCATCAACAATTGCCCATGAGCTTTTTACTGGAAAATTCTTGAAAAATGGGCTTTAAAGATAAATTCGAATATCTCAAACCATGATAGATATGAAATATATGAGAGACATTTTTTTTAAGGGGTTTGTTGTTGAAAAAGACCTCTTTGGGTTTTCAAAAACTCGTTTACCGATGTTCAGAAACTGCACCCTAAGTTACTTTATTTTATAGGAAAAAAAATGTTTTAACTCGCCATTTTACGAAAATATACTGCTACTCTGGTTGTGAGCGCTTTAACCCTATTTATTACCAATCAGCGCTAACACTTCCATTTTCATCACTTTTAAAATATTATTGCCTAAAATTGTGATAACAGATTGGAATTCCTTTCCCAACAAATTGGAAATCTTTTCCCAATATATCTGTCTATGTATTCTCGTACATGTATTTTCTTGTTGGTTCAAATGTAGCATGTTCTTGTTCTGTTTATTATCTACTTACATAAATAAGGTGTCTTTTCCTCTCCATTTGGTTGGGTGACAACATGAACAAATGGAGGTGGAACGAACCTATTGAAGAGAATAAAAAAAGATGAATTAATTAAAGAAGCTACAAGTTCAATTTTTTTTGCAATACTCATGGACCATAGATGTTGTGCTTTGAATCTGAGTTTGCACCTTGAAATTTTCAAAAAAAGTGCGATAAATTCTACAAGAAAAAAATATTCCACTGTTATAAAGAAACCTACGAAAGAGGATCATGATTCTACATATTGGCTTTCGAATTCTATAATGCATTGAGAACACAATGCTCATGCTTGTGGAGAAGCATGGTTGTTGTTTGAAAGTAAAATAGAAAGAAAAATTTCTTGCTATTAAAAAGTTCGACTCTAACTCTACAAATTGAAAGATGTAAGGCGTGCGATAAATTGTAAAACAAGAAGAAGATTCAATTGTTATAAAGAAACCTATAAAAGAGGATCTTGATTCTACATATTGGCACTTGCATTATAAAATGCATTGAGAACATAGTGCGCATGCTTGTGGAAGAGAATGGTTGTTGTTTGAAAATAAAATAGAAAGAAAACATTTTTTTTGTTAAAAAATTCTCCCGTGGTGGACTCCTAACTTCTTGTCAAAATATGGCACAAAATTCAAGGATGCGCATGTGTTTGAGAAATGCAAGTTGATGTTGCCAACACTTACATTGAAAATATGCAAAGGAAATATGAGATGAAGAAACTTTGAACCTGCAAGTGACAAGATTTGTTGTTGGTAGATGCAGAGGGTCTTAATTGGTCATTGATGTTGCTCATTGTTTGTGAAAGTAAAGACTCTATGATACAAAAGAGCAATCGCGCAAATTTGCGAAAGTTGTTTAAAGATGTGAGACTAAAGACTTGTAAATTTGTTGCTCATCAATTGTTACATGTGATACCATTGTATAAAAAAACAAAAGTTCAAATTAATGGTTTAATATATATATATATATATAATATATATATATATATAATATATATATATATATATATATATAATATATATAATGGAGAGGATTGGAAACCTGTCCTAATGGTGTTGAGCATGGAGAATTTCCATTGCCACCCCTGGAAGTTATCTCTAGCCATACATTTTTAGGCCATCACCATTAGACCTCGTCATGGATGAATGCACTCGTTTCTTTAAACAAGAAGCTCAAAATTTTCACCTCTTCTTCCCCAAAGAGGAGAATTTGGGAGGAAGAAGCACACTACCACCATAATTCACTACTACGAAGTCAAAGTCAATTGTACTACCACCATTGAAGCTATCGCAAATATCCTCCAAGAGGTTGCAAAAAATCATATTCATATGACCGATGGGTTCACCATGCCCACCATGATGAAGAAACACCTCATTTGGGTTGCTACTTGCATGCACATCGAGGTCTATCAATTTCCAGCCTGGGGGTCATGGTGGAAATCGAAACATGGAGCCAAACTGAGGGGAAAATTGGGACAAAACGTGATTTGATTCTTAAGGATGCCACTAGAGATAACATTATTGGACAAGCCACGAGAACATGGGTGATGATGAATCAGGATACCAGATGACTTGCTAGAGTAACTGATGTTGTGAGGGATGAATATATGATTCATTGCCCAAAATATCCCAGGTTTTTATCGTTGGAGGAAAATAATAATAGTTGCAAGAAGATACCTAAGCTTGAAGATATTGCACAACAATCAAGATCTGGTCTTATGGTGTTGGGATTACTATGAGTGGATGAATTAGGTGTGTAACTTATAGGGTAGTGCATTCGGACTTGGCATGCCGATAACACGAGACTTGAAGTGTCATGTGTCACGACACGAAAGTGGAGAGTTATTTCATGTTAACTGTGTGAGAGCGTGTGTTTGTCACACAAGGGGCCTAGTGGAGAGTTGTTGTTTCATGTTGATCGTATGTAAGAAGAGAGCAACATTCATTGTAAAAAGGGGCCTACATCGACAGGATATTGGGTCCACGATGAGCCAACTAAAGTTTGAATCTAGAGGTCGACTAGACGAAGTCCAAAAAATGTTTTTCTAGAAACACCGCAATCTAAAGTTTTATTTTCAACTGAAGCTGATTTTGAGAGTCGACTTGGATCATATTTCTCCATGTTTTATACATAAAGAGGCACGTAGAGATACTTGAAGCACATTATAAAAACTTGATCCCTGCAAATGGAGTTTGGTATGATAGTTATTAGATTGGCGAATATGTTTGATGCGATCATGTACAGGTCAAAGTTTTAATGGGTGTTTATTACAACATATGATGCATTGTATTTGTAAAAATATATCCAAGTTTGTAATTGATAAAATACATATCTAACAAATTTGCTATTTATGAAAGATGGTTGAGTCAAGTCGTCGACTGAATCTTTCAGTCAGTCATTAGGGTCAGAAGTCATGGGAAATTTACATGTGTGTCTCTTTTGAGGCAGGTAATTTACTCTATTTTGTAATTGATTTGTTGAAGAGATCAGCTTCTACTGAAACCCATTGTAAAAAAGATGACCAACATTAAAAAGGTTAGTGTGTATAGTCTTAGATTTTTCCTTCATAAATAAAGTTGTAGAATCATTCAATACAACCAATTGCACCAACATATGAATGAGATCAAGACAGAGCAACATAATATATAATTTTGCAAAAAAAATAAAAAATATTCAAGAACAAGGAATTATGTAAGAAGAACACACAAAAGAATTGTAAGGACCAACCTGCTTGATATAAACTACAGAATGGATCTTGGATTGCGATAGAGGAAAAATATAGGATGATTTATTTGGTAGATGCCCACTTATCTTTGAATGAAGAACTCCCAGGAATGAGGATATTGCGATGGACTCATCCGTAGAGAGATCAAAGAGGACACCCCAGATTGGAGAGGAACTCCTCATGGCTATTGGTTGGAGAGGAGCTCCTGAACTGTGGACATCTGTGAGAAGTGGCCATCAGATATGAGTCAGTCAAAGTAAACCTTGTATACGTGCATTGTCCTATCTAGCTGGTAGCTATTGCAATTGAGTTACCTATGCAGACCGATATGCATGGTCGATGCATAGTAAGAATACTTCTGCAAAGAGCAATGGTTCAAGACATTTTGTATCCTTGCTTAGGATGAGCAAGGACTTGAGGGTGGGGGTGATTTTGAGGGACCTATTATGCCTAAGATGTCTACATATTATATGAGTAAATACCAGTAAACCTTGGTAAATGTATAAAGATAAAGTAAATAGGTGGTTGAGAGTAGGTACAATTGCTCCAACCACATCTCTCATGTATAAGTATACACTAAGTTCAATGCAAACTTGGATTGGACCTTATTTCCCAATATAAATTTGTTTGTGCATTCTCGTACATTTATGTTCTTGCTGGTCTAAATGTAGCCTGTTCTTTCTCTATTTATTGTATGTCTACAACAAATCCTAACAGAAAAGAAGGAAGAAAGATATAATATGTTTGTGAACCTTAAAGACGTTAAGCGTGTCCAAATAAACTGATGGGTGTGCCTAGAAAGAATGGATGCTAGGATAGATCATATTGAGCACCACATCCAATGTTTCCTTATTCCACTAGCACCTCTAGGTTCTAGTGCAAAGGACCTGACACTTGTTACTTCATCAAAATCCTAATTTGAAAAATGCTTGCTTGTAATCTTTTGTTTTTTAATTATGGCAGTAGATACTTTAATTTTGATAAAGCTTCTAATACTGTTAGAATCTTGGACCAGTTAATCTATAGGTAGGTGGTCAAAAATACCTAGTTTCCCACTAGGAAAATTGAGACCAGCTACTGAAGGACATGTTTAAGTTAGCTAGCTGACTGATGTATTTAGGTATCATGATTTTGTGAGATGATACAATATTAATTTACAAAAAGAAAAATACAATCCATTTTTCAGCTTACACACTAACTAAGGTTTTCTAACAACTGAAAACCTTTAGGTTGTTCGATATAAACCTTGTCTTCAAGCTCACCATTCAAGAATGTTGATTTTACATCCACCTAGTAAATTTTGAAATTATTGTGACAAGAAAATTTTAGAAACATTATAATTTCCTCTAATCATTCCACAAGAGAAAAAGTTTAATAAAAATCAATCCCTTTAATCTGAGCCTGGCCTTGACATACTAATTTGGCCTTTTTTTCTCACAATGTGTCCATCCTCACTTAATTTGTTCCTAAAGACCTACTTTGTGCCAATGACATTTTTGTTTGATGGTCTTGGAACTACTTCCCAAGTTTGATTTTCTCAATCTGATCTAACTCTTCATTGATGGATTTTATCCAATGCTCATCTTATCTTGCTTGAGAAAAATATTTAAGCTCAACCATGGACAACATAACAACATGTGCTTGACTAGAGATGTTTATTAGTCTTCTTCGAGTTTGGAGTTCTACATCCTTATTGCCAACAATCTTATTTGAAGGGTGATGCTTTTCTACATACCTTGAGGGAATTTTTTTTGGTGAGTGCACTCTACATTTTCTTCTTCTTCTCTTGATTCTTCAAGATGTTCAATTTCATCTTCCTCGTTGGTCTTATCAAGTGGGATGATATATATTGCTTGATTGTTTTTAGAGGTAAATCCTAATCCACTCTCACATCAATGAAGTCAACTATTATGCATAGTCTTTTATTGTAACATATGTAACCTTTTCTCTTATTTGAATAACCTAAAAATATTCCTTCATAACCTATGACATCAAACTTACTACGTTTGTCATCATTATTATTATAGCACTTGCTGCCAGAAGCTTTGAAGTTCTTTATTGTGGCTAGTTTTCCATACCATAGCTCATAGGGGGTCTTGTCACTTGATCTAGGGGATAAAAAATATGCTCAAAAAACAAATTTCTCAAAATTTCCCAAAACTAGTGCCAAATCATAGATCTCATTGTTTTAATTCCAGCGATGCTTGAATTGCCTCAATTTGGAAATGTATATGAAAGTTGTCACATTATTAAGTTTTTGGAAAACATCTAAAAAATCAACCTGCATGATTGACTAGGATGTTGATTGGGGCAGGTTGTACAATGATGTGGCATTGACATCAGTAGGTTGACTCAATAGTATGGATGTCAGACGGTCCAATCCCATGTTGACAAATGGTAAGTCATACATGTTGATGGAAAAGTTTAATTGGTTGGTAAGATTTGGGGTCATCCAATTAGGAGGCATCACATGGCCCAATGGGAGGGCGCCATGTGGCCCTTGGCTTTCATGAAATTTTTTTTGGTTTGGATGATCGACCTGGCGGGGTTTGACCCCATGACCTCATTGTTACAAATTTCTCGGCTTACCACTACATATAACAATTTTCTCTTGTTATACATAGTGGCTCCCTTCTATTTAACATGTAACAGGTGGCGATTTTCTTTTTTTGGGGGTGGGGGAGGTCGTTGGGCTCGCCCGACTAGCCTTGGCCCCTTTTCATATTAAATACCTCATGTCTGTGGTGGAATTGGAGTGGGGCAGGGTGCAAGGCCTTGACCCCGGAACTATTGCCATCATAACAGACGACTAGCACTGCAGAGGGGGCTGGTGCATGGCACCCAGCCTGTGACCACATGGCCTTACATACAACCAGGACTGGTGAAGCTAGCGAGCGTGTGGCATTTGGCCCATGCCCCTAGAAACATTGTCTACCACATGATCTATGAAAAGGGAGGAATTTAGGGTCGCGGGTTCCCAATTAAACGTTCAACAAATTACACTAATTCAATGGAATTTTTGTCATCCCCACACCAGATTATCACCTAGTGATTCCACCAAAAGAAAATTCGTTTCCTATTTTGCTAGCTTGGACATTTTGCAGGACAAATAGCAGAGAAATGGAGAAGGAGGCCTAACTTGGCCATTTTTCAGCCTTTTTGAGCCCAAGAAGAGCCTACATAGGGGTTTTTGGGTGTTCTGGACATAATGGAAGCATTATTTTCGTGATTTGAGCATTATATGTTTATGTAATTTACATTTTGAGCATATAATATAAAGGGCCAACATTGGAAGTTGTACCTGGAGACGTAGCCCAGGAGGGGTGAACTACATCATCAAATTGTTGTTTTGTGATGCTGCATATTCTTTATTTTTTTTTGGTTAAATACGCAAAACTTAGCTAAAATTTCTAAATTTATGTGATTTTAGAATTTCGATCCATTTCCCACAAAACATAAACTAGCTTGCAAACTTTTTCAATAAAACTTCAATTTTTAATTTCAAATCATCTCTTTGACCTCAAGTGAGACTTATTTAGAATTTTCACTATTTTTTTAACCGATTTAGCCCAAAATGTATTTGGAATATTTCTTTAATCCAAAATTTCTCTTTCCAATTGTTGTACTGACCCATTTTGTCTTTCAACCATGCCATTCTGTTGTGGAGTATTTGCAATTGTGAATTTCCTTCTTATGTCATGCTCTTCATAGTAATCATGAAATTCATTTGAAGTAAACTCTTCTTCTTGAACCTTTTTTTCTTCATTACTTTCCCATATTTATTCTTTGATTTATTATCATACTCATTCTTTTCTTCCCTATGTGGAAATTTAGATGCATAATTACCTACTTTTCCACAATTAAAGTATTTGAAGGGTAACTTACCTTTGTACTTTCTAGATTCTCTCTTCAATATTCTGAAAAACTTTACCTCTTCTTCATCAAAATCATAGCTCAATTATTCTTTATCTTATTTTCTCTTCTTATCATCTTTGAAGGCTACCTCCTTTGATGCAGATCTGGCTTTTGAGGTTCTCATTTCATAGGTTTTCAATGTTCCATGCAATTGAACTAATGTTAATGTGTTAATATATTGCATCTCCTCAATGGTTGAAACTTTGACATTGAATAGGGCAGGAAGAGATTGTTAGGATATTCCGACACATAGGAAATAGTTAAGTTCAACTTGGTCTAGTATAGAGTTAGGTAAAGTGTGTTTCTTTACCGTTATACATTTTGTAACTTACAATCCGATGGTCACAATATGTAGTGATCCGATGGTTCATTCTCTCCTTGGTATTACCGACACTTGATCCGTGGCTTGACACCCGATTGGTCCATGAATTCTATTTAAAGCGCACAGAGGGTCATTTGTAGGTTAACCGTGCATGAGAGAAGCTTATGTAAATTTTCATTCTTTTATTAATAAATTGCCTATAGTAGCCACGTTGGCGCAGGCCGTGGACTGT